>JAQGAZ010003375.1:0-12024 GCA_034692225.1 Polydesmus complanatus
AGGATTCTTAAACCCGATTAGAAAACATTCAAACGATGTGGAGACCGTTTCTTAAGCGTTAAAATGCGATTGTTGAAAATTGATTGCAAAATCGAGCGTAGCTGTTGTTGTTTATATCCTTTCTATTCTACTGCCGTTTCTCCTTTGCGAAAAAGCAATCAGCTGCATCCGAAAAAAACTGTCTCTTTCTACGCATGCGCCGCGGAATTAAGAATAATTATGAGCGCCATCCTGAAGTCGTTTGCGAAGGTTGACGTTTTGGGGGCAATTTCAAATGGAAGAATCGCTCGAGAAACGTCGGGAGTTAATTTTTACCTTTTCGTTAATCAATTTTAAATTTTACGAATTACGGTGGTTACATTTATTTTGGTATCAAATATTTTAAAAGTTTTAAAGACTTTGTTAGTAGGCCTACTTACCGTCGCTAAGTTTATTCTCAGCATTTTATGAGTTTGCAGAGTCGAGTGGAATTGCTAGAAATACTTTTGGTAAGAGGTTTGTTTCCTTAGGCCGAAGCCAAGTGACGTTCGTGCACTTGCGCTGATTGATGGAGGGTGAAAACAGCTGATGGCGGAAGAGCAGTTTTCAGGGACCAAAATTGCATAAGCCAAACTCTGTAAAGTACTGTAGTTTTTACTTGTAAGTTTTTAACTTTTAAGTTGTTAAAATGAAAAGTTTCCAAACATAATTTTGTTTTTATTTATTAAATCGCAAGCATTTTACTTTTATTATTCGGTACATTTATTTTTAAAAAATATATTTGATACCTTACGAAATTATTAACGATAAATTCCTATAGGCTGTTAATTACTATATTTAGTTTCCAGATTTCAATTATAACTTATTTTTCGTTTACTTTTCTCCAATTGCATCATTCTGGATTCGTTAGCTGCCAGTGCCACGGAACGAAGATTTGTCACTAAAATAATGTGTAAACTATAAATTTTAGGAATTATGATATAAAGTTGATGTGTGAAAGGTAGTAGGCTACTACAGTGTAGCCTACTGTACTTAAATAAATAAAGCGTTGTCGAGGAAATCAAGGCAGCGTATGTACAGTACGTGCGGTATAAGTTACAAAACAAGTAACGTAATAAATAAATGTACGAGTATATCTAAAAAACACAATTTTATGCTGTGAAATAAATTTAGACTGCATGACATGTACATGTACTTGGCTGCTACTTTTAAGTTAGCTCGCGAACGGTGTCGCCATCTGCTGGTTACTAGCTACATAATTTTTATTATCATCAATGCAGCATGTTGTGAAAATTAAAAAAAAAGAAAAATCTTAAAATGTACGAGATTATACTTTAAACAATTTCAGAATTGAGTGTTTCGGATTTATACTTCTGTTTAATCATAACGTATTCGAATTATTATTTACAAGATGATTAGAATTGAATTTTTGGAAAATTGAATAGGTTAAAATGTTAGCTCATTCGATGATTCCATCTTTCGAATAATTTACATAATAAAATAAATTATTTCAATAAAGTATAAACATAATGGTTTGCCATTTCAAAATGTTAGATTTTGTTAGTCATAAAGTGCACTAACGTGGGTGCAGTAGACTGTGGATTAGTTTATTCTGTAGTACAGTACAATATGGTAGCTGACTAATTATTTGCATTTTAATCATAATCTAGTCACGGTGGTAATCGATCGTAATTTGACCCAACTAACTACAGTACTGTGAATACCACAGCTTCGTTAAATCAAACTTTTACTATTGTGAAATTTGTCATTTTTAGATTAATTTTAACTTGAACAGCTTTTATTAATATTTAAGCACTTAGTTACAAATAATTTTTTATAAAAGTAAGCCTTTTGATAATATTGTTTTTATTTTTAAAAATGCGCATTATCATAGGCCCTAAAAAAAAAGTGGTTTAATTGTTTACTTATTTTAATAATTCTCCCAATTGAAGATATACCGGTAATAATTTTAACAAAATTGAGGCATTAATATACATAATTATTTTACTTAAATCTACAGTGGCGGTACTGATAGGCCTAAGAAAGTGCTGAATGTCAAAATGCATATAAATTAAAAATTACTGATATAGTCATAAACATTAGTCATTCGTAAATGATCAGAAAAATTACCTTATATTACCGTGAGAATGCTTCGGGTATGTGAATAATTTCTAGCGATTAATATTAAATTTGTATGATGAGGCAGTCGGAAATTTGCTTTTCCCTTCCCCCATCCGTTTCCTAAGTAGTAAGCGGTATTTATAGGATATAAACAATAGTGATTTTCTTGTTTGGTGAAGTCTTATGTGCATTACCGATATGGTAACAATTGTTTTGATGTTGTCATGGAACTAGTGCCGGATTAAGCTCTTTTGGGGCCCTGGATACAAATATTTTTTTAGGTCCCTGATATCAAAACGGTGGCCTGTGAAATATGACGCCCGGAAGCAAAAAATAATAATTTTGGAGTTAGCTCCCTCCCACCTTCCTAAGTTTGTTAGGAAAATTAACAAATTTTTCCATTATTATTTTTTTATGTGCGTGCAATTGCTTTTGAACATTACATTTATTTAATTTTTTGGGAGCAGAAATACTCAATTTTATCCTTACTCCTCCCGAATCAAAATACGCCTATTTAAATTTAAATTAGAATTTTTTTTTTTTTGAAAAAATTGGTACAAAATTTATTATGTAATCATATTCGGGTAACTTAATTTAGGTTAACGATTGGCGTCGCTCAACTTTTACTGTTTAAAATAAACTGCATTAAATCCTTCTGTTTACGTTTTCATATTGAAATAAACGATATACACTGTGTACCAAAAAAAACCAAGCCAAAAGAAAATAAATCAGAACTTCGTAAAAAATGATTCGATTGAAATTAAATTTGGCATATACCGAGAATAATAACGTAGAAACATAAACAAATTATAAAAAATTATAGAATATGCTCGAAATGTCCGTCATTGGCCCTCACACAAGCTCCAAGTCTTACGCGCCGTTTCTTTGAGTTTCACGTTGAAGCAGTTGAACGGTTTCTCGAGCTCGGTGAGCGGGTGCCCCGACTTGTTGAAAAATAAAAAATCTGCGATTGGTTTCATGTTTGGAAGAAGTTTCTTGGTCAACAGTTCATCCCTGTAATATTTGTTTTATTTTTCAACAAGACGGGGCACCCGCTTATTAGGCTCGAGAAACCGTTCAACGTGATACACAAAGAAACGGCGCATAAAGCTTAGAGCTTGTGTGAGGGCCAACAATGGACATTTCGAACATATCTATAATTTTTTATAATTTGTTTATGTTCCTACATTATTATTCTCGGTATATGTCAAATTTCATTTCAATCGAATCATTTTTCACGAAGTTTTGATTTAGTTTCTTTTGGCTTAGTTTTTTTTGGTACACAGTGTATATTTTTTAAAAATTTAAATGACTTGAAATTTCATAAAACTAAAATTAAGCTATAATTAATCTAATAACAATAATACAGAAATCGGTACAAATTCCAATCATAATATAAAATTGTTTCATACTGTAATTTTTTTTTTCTCCGGAAACGGATCCGGTTGCACCTAAAATGCGGCAATTCAATGGTTTATAATTTTATTTTTCTTACTGATTGATTTGATTTATATTGCAATGTAGAATTTATTTACTACATTTTTATGATTTTAGTTTGTTTATTGGCTTAATCGAAACTGCGTAGTAAAATAACGTTGAGGAGGAAAAAGTAAAAGCACAAAATGATTTAATGAGCAAAAAAGTACAGCTCGATATGACGAGCAAAATTCATCAACAATATTTACAAATTCGATATAGCAATTTAAAGAAAAATAAAAAGATGGCACGAGTTTTGTTGACTATATCTCGGTAATATAATATACAATATAGTAAAGAAATTTATTAAAAAGCGTCATTGTAAAAATAGAATTTGATAAAATAGCTACAATTTGTTATTAAATTTACAGCTAAAAATCGCATTTTCAACGTCTGTTTTCGTAGTTACAGCTTTATATAGAAAAATGATGTTGAAGCTAGGCCGTCAGTGTCATTAATTTCATGAGCGGTCCTCGCATAATTTTCGTTGTTTGTAATTGAGTAGAAAGAAAATGGCACTTGATCATCAGCATCACGCAGTTTGAACGACTGTTTTATTTTTTTTTAAAAAACCAACAAACAAGTTAAACTCTATTGCGAGTTGTTATTGGAAGCGGAAGCAACGGTGGCATTGGCGTTATTGCTACGGCGCTCCCTCCTGGTGCGCTTCTTCAAATGTACTTTGGCGTGTCTCTTTTTCTCGTCCGATCTGGCAAACTTCCTCCCGCACGAGTCGCAAGAAAAGGGCTTTTCCCCGGTGTGCGTCCTCACGTGCGTTGTCAAGTGGTCGCTTCGACTAAAGGATCGCTGGCAGATCCGGCATTGGAAGGGTTTGAGACCGGTGTGAATGCGGATGTGACGACTCAATTCGTCGCTTCGACAAAACCTCCTATCACAGTTTTCAATCGGGCAAGCGTAAGGACGCTCGTGCACCGGGGTCTTACTCGGCCTGGACGGGTACTTTCTGGCTTTGACCTGTACTAATCTCAACGGGCCTAATCCGCCTTGCTGATACACTTGACTTAGGATTTCGTGTCCTTTGCTGGTGGACTCGTTATAAGCGGCTAAGGATGGCTCTGAATATCCCCCACTGGGGCCCGCCACCTGTTCGTCCCCGCTCTGAGGTTCTTGTTTGGGAATAAGGCCCACGTCATCAAAATCCACGTGCGTTCGAGTACTAAACGAGGAAGTTCTCTCTCGCCATAAACCTTCCATCGTTTCCGGTTGTAAATGCGAACAGCTGCTGTAAGTCGGTGGAGGCTGTTTCATAGAGTAATTCTCCATTAAGGAAGCGGCATTTTCCCCGGAAATATACGACGTTTGTTGTTGTTGTTCTTCATCCCCTTGAAATAGGAATTGGTGAGGGTTGGAGGTCAACTCCGATGCCTGTTGTGAATGGGTGGGAGCGGGTGACGGCACCCCGAAAATGTCCAATTGCATGGATGGAATCGGAACGTCTACTAAATAACTGACGTTGTTGGCGCTGCTGTCAGACAGCTGATGATGAGCACTGCTAATAAGTGGGGTGAGAATCGTTTGCTCTTGCAGCCACGATGAATCGCCCAAGCCGGAAGTTGAAGATGTATACGTAGTGGTTGTAGCTGCGAAAGTGCCATGGTAAGTAAGTTTTGGTGTAGTGGACAGTGAGGTGCTTGTCACCGGGTACATACTCTCATCCTCTAATTCGTCCAAACTTAATTCGGCTGCAATTGAAAAAAAAAAAAATTAATTAATTAAATTTTGTGGATAAATCGAAATATTTGAAAATTATTATTAATTATTTATATCTCTGCGCAATTAATAATTCCCTTAATAGTAACCAACGACATACAATTAATGGATTGTTAAGTGAAACATCCAACAGATGCGAACGTAACGCACATAACACAACGTAAAGATGACGTCACTAATAGCTCATGGCGTGTTGGAAGATATTTTCTTGGCTGCCACAGACTTATATTTGCATAATTAGTGAGTTGAAATTTTAAATTGACGGTGCATTCGAGTGCAGCAGGAAGTTGTTCGAGAAGTAAAACTAATTAAATCCATTTCGAATGCTAAATAAAATTTAAAAAAAAAACAACTATTCATCGCGAAACAAACACGGTACTAAAATAAACTTTTTACTCGAAATGAACTTCCTGCAACATTGAAAGAAATAGCACGAGGCGCGTTGTTATTATTAATAATGAATTGTCGCTTTAAAATTATTGCAATATTATTATTAATAATAATAAAATTAATTGTTGCAAATTATTAAGTTATCGATTGGAGCGGCATCTATAATTCGCGCATGCGTGCCTGGATATAAAAAGATTACGTGATTATGCTGACCTGTGAGGTTAATGTCGTTCTCGTAATCGTCCTGGTCGTGGTGAGTGACGGCGCAGAACGGATGTGGATCTCCGTTGGTGTTGACTTCCGGCGTATTGAGTTCGTCTTTATCCGCCTCGAATTCGTTTTTCACTTTCCAGCGTTTGTCCGAATCGGCGTTGTCGGGCGCAGCGAAAGTGACGGTGACGCTGGGTGCGAGCTGCGCCCCGGAACCCGCGACTTGAGCGGCGCTGGGCCAGTCCACCACTGGCAAACTGCTCAACAAGTGGTCCTTATAGCAGGTGTCAAATGTCAAATTAAAATCGTCATCGTTGAACGTGAGATGAGAAGAGATAGTGTCCAATCCGTTCATAATCATTGCTCAAGTTTGGGTTTGTTTTATTAACTTTTGTGCAACTTTTAGTAAACTTTTTTTTTTTTTAATAGTTATTTTAATTATTATTTTTTCTCTTTTTTCTGTTGATTAGAAAAAAAAAAAATTGACAATCGGTAATCAGCTGTCACTCGGACAAATTGTAGTCCAAGGTGAGATTGAATCCTTCAGTCCCGAACATATCTCGGGCAAACCTCGGATTATTTCGGGTGTTTCGACCAAACACAAACAGACCGTCCTCCTGACACACTTTCGTTCCTATCAATGACGCCACTCTCGGCTCTAAACGCAATTTATGAATGACTAACTCGATTCCATATATGGATGAACCGCCTTGACGTAGCACCAATAGAAAGCCGTGACGCTGCGAGTGACGTTGCAGCCAGTATTCGTACAGGGCGCGGCAAAATTTCTCCCACGAAACTCGTGCTTGCTGCATTGAAAAAGACATTATTTTTTTGGTCAGGAAGAAAGAATAACGACAGATGGCGCTAGAACGAGGGAGAAAGTTATCTCAGACCTACATACGAAAGTTTATTTACTCGAAAAAGAGGTTACGTGACATATAAACAAGGGGTCACGTGCACTTCCTGCGCCCGTACATCTCGAGATTAGTATTTTTTAATATGCTAACCGCGACATAAGACGAAAGTTCACATTTCTTGCCCTCTCCTTTTTTTTTTTTTTATTTTTTTATATACACATATTTTCATTTCTATTTTATTATTATTATAATACATTGAGGTCACTAAATACTGTAGTAGACGAAACTCTTGTTCTTAATGCGCGCGCATGAATTTTTAATAGTAAATTATTTTTTGGACGCGCATCGTATTTTATTAATTATTATTTTAGTGGCACTCAACCTGCCGCAGATGCATATTCGCATGGAAACAGCTGACGTAGCGGAATACTATTGAGGGGCGACGGAGCGTTACCAAGCGCTCCTTGCTCGTGACGTTTGACGTGACGTTTTCCACGCGAGAAAATTCCAATACCATATATGGTCACGCGTTCGGTTGTTTTCGACTATCTCCGGCTTCCACTTCGGCTGACGTCACGTACACTGATACGACAAAGCAAGTTTTTTTTTTTTATTTCGATAGAAATGAAATTAAAAAAAAAAAAAAGGTACGTGTGCGCTGTTTGTTTGTATTCGAGTGGAGACTGAGATTTCGCAGATAAGCTCGAGATTACCTTGACATTAAACCTATGACACCATCAGGCACTGACAAAATTTTCATAAATTACGTATTTATATTTTCGGGGACGTAATTTATGGGGAGCAGTAGGGATGGGTTACGCCAAGCTAAATTTAGACGCGTAACAATATTATATAATTATTTTTGACTGCATTCTTCACTTTACGTACCCGTACATCTTTTTCGCAGTAAACAGGCATTTAGTGAATTATGACCACCAATCCCTCTCTTTTTTATATCTTTATACCCTTGAAAAGTACATTAAATTTTTTTTATGGTCGCATTATTATTATAGTAGGATTTTCTTTGAAGCTAATTATTTATACTGTAAATCCTTTTGCTTTTACACCCGTTGTAAATAAACTAATCAATTTCTTCCATGCATGTTTGTTTTTAATTTTTATTTCTTAACTGTTTATGTTTTATACCCGCTATTTTTTAATCATGTGAAAACTTTTTTTCGATAAATCAGTTAATATAAATCAATTTTGAAATATTATTAACATGCAGTTATGTATGCTTTTGGCAATCAATATTTCAATAGAAAGTAGATAAAAATAATAGTAAGTTTGATAAGTAAACAAATTTCCATGAAAAATCTATAGCTTCATCTTCCAGTAAATTTAATTTTCATAACTTTTTACATATATTTTTTTTTTGGGGGGGGGGGGGGTAAAATTTGCAGCAAATGTTTTAAAGCAAAGAAATAAAATTTAATTCTATAAAGCGGTTGGTTAAAGACTTTAAAAAAAAGCAAAACTAATTTTTTTTAAAAAAAATTTAAATACGGTAATTAATTTTTAACGTTTTTTTTTTAACACATACCGGTATGTAAATAATAATTATGAAATTAATAGTTTTAAAATAATTATTATAATTAGTCTTCAAACACGTTATGGAAATGTTACAAGGAATTAGTTACGGAAAAGTTGTTTTTTTTTAAAAATTTCTCTTGCGCTTAGGCAGTATTTTTATTTGTAAATACACATTTCGTAATTTTTAATGTCAAGTGAAGAAAGTATGAGTGTTAGATTGTACTGGTAGGGTGTGTGTAGTTATATTGTTTATTCATAAAGTGTTAAAGAATTTCCGGTGCAAAAAAGCTGGAACCGCGAAAGCAATTAGGAGGGAAGTGAAAAGGTTGCCTTGCATTAAATCTCTATCTCTATACAACATAATGTCGATAGGACTGTTATCAATGCGCGGAAATTCACTACTTTTTTTTTTGCAAGCAGATGGTAATACTGTAGTTTGATTGATATGACGTCATGCGAATAGTATTGAATTTCGTTTTATTAATAGTTTTACGAGTAGTAATAAATCCCTGCATCTAATAATTTGCCTTTTTATAAAGAAAAAAACATCAACAGCATTTTTTTTTGCTGATTTTCCTTCCAAAAGAATCAAAGATAAAGTTTACTTTACAATTTTATTTCAAGAAAATGTTTTCATGAGATTAAAAAATATAGATTGACTATACACGTAATAGTAATCTAATCTCTGTTTGTCTGGGGTGCACAACCTACGTCTCCCCGCGATTTGAACCACGGGTGTGTCCTGATGGGCTATAAGCCAGCTGGACCGTTTACATTGATTCTAAAAGTAGCAAAATTGAAATAATGCAGTGGATTGAAACAAAAAAATTACGAGTCTACGGCAATGTTTTAGCTTCAAATATTTTCACGCTCATAAATCTTTTAGTCAAATTTCATACTATAAACAATACATATATCACGTTGCATAAACCACGATTCACAAGAACGTATTATGAGCAGAGCCGACGTTTTACAAATAAAAATTCAGTTACATACTTTTAAAAAGAAAGGCAGAACAGGGTCGTTTGGTTCTCAAGGATCCTGCAAATTTGTTGATATTGTATTATTTTAGTTTAGAAAATTTTGCTTTTGGAATTGAAAGTCGCTTTTATTTTTAGGTGTGAGGAGGAGGGGGCCCCATACTACTGTTATTCAACCATCAAAACAGAGTAATTATTTGCGCATGTAGGCTACATTTGCTATGAATACGTTATAAAACGTTTTTAAACGGACAAAAAAATTTTTTTTTTTAATTTTAAACTCCGTATTTTTATAATTTTTAAATAATGATACTATCTAAAGTAATTAAAGTAGGCCTATGCAAAAGAAAAAATTTTATTTAAGATACGCCTATAATAATAATTATTATAAGTGATTAGGCTAAATCGTTGAATATCACATTAATTTTAAGTCAATTTTAGTCTTGAAAAACCACTTTAATTAAAAAATAATTAATGTAATTATTATTTTTAATGCGATTTTTTAAAAAAAAATGAATTTTGCAATAAATTATGTTTATACGTGTAATTAAAGTAGACTTTCCTATTAAAATATATTTTAAAGACATAAGAAAATAGGAAGACTTATGACCATCTGGCGTCTGGAATTTCTACTGTTCTGGATTAACTAAATACAAACATTAAAAAAAAAAAAAAAAAGTTGCACATTCACATTAAAATATCAACAAAATGCACCTTTAAACTCTGACATTTAATATTTGCAACTATTTTTTAACAAGGTTTACTTCCTTGCAATGCATAAACAAGTTGTGTCAGTGATACGAAAAGTTTAGAATAATCTTTTACCAAATCTTTATCATTTTCTGTTTGGACAAATAATGTAGTATTAAATCTGTGCCAATCGTTATGCTCAAACGTATACTTTATAGTATTATAACAGAAATTAAAAGTGACAAGTTCACGCTTTGATCACGCAAAAATACAACAGATGTAAGTGTAGAAGGACAGCTTTGTAACGCTTATGTAAAAATCACATTTTTGCTTCCTATACGTAATTATTGTTAATAAGTATGTTGTAAATGGGAGGTGGCTATAAGAGTGAGACATACGAACACCTTCAAACTGGAAATGAAGAAGGAATTCCTTTGTACTTGTACACTTGCTTGTGAATAATAAGCTGCATTATTTGAAATAATGGCTTAAGTCAACTACGGTACTCGGTATACCGCACATACTACTACAGTACAAGAGTATTTATTAACCTTGAAACTGTTATTTATTTACTGCATGGTTATTGCACAGCAAATGGTGAATCATTATACAAATAATGTAATGTTGAATAGGCGGGGAGATCGAAGGAGGAAATTAAAGATTTCCAACTTTACTCACAAGTGGCGCTTAACGCTAAGTGCTGTAGAAAATAGCCTTGAAATTCGATGTTCGTGCACTCGTATCTCTATTCCATAATGGCATAAAGTTTAATCAACAAACAAGCTGCGTATACACTTTTAATCATTTCACATTGCGGAGATAAGTGCACACACAAAACTCAAGAGGTATTCCGTTAATATTCGGTTGAAGGAAGTAAATATAAAGTACTGTATACCGGAAGTTGCTTCTTTAATAGTATGTACGAATAAAAATCAGGATCCCAAATCATTTTTATTAATTATGTATGGAGTTTACAGGTAATCCTACGCAACTAAATAACGGCAGAAAATTTGACTCTTGATTTAAAAAAAAAAAAAGTTATCAAAGTACTGTAGTGGTTCTTGGGCGTTATAGTTAATATTTTTTAGCAGGTTTAAGTATAAGCGCGCGTACGATCTTCTATTGATAACGGTGAAGGTCATATCAAAGATGAAGGTTTTATCCCTTTTATTGACAGAGGTAAGCAACTAGGGCATACGCAAATGCACTACACTGTGGGTAATGGCCATTTACAGGGGTAACATTTGTTATTCGATTTTTTTGATTTACTGGAACAATAGTCTCGTACTAATAAAACAAAATGTTTGCACGCGAATTAATTAAAAAAATTTCCTAATACATGTACAACAAGTAGAACAGCCCAATTCCCCGAAATCAAAATTTAATTATGTCTACTGTACTGTATGGTTGTGTTCTTAAACTCTGTTATTATAATGTCTGCGCACACTTTTCCGAGTATCCAACTTTGATTTTGCGCGTAATTTTTTGCGTTGAAAAACTTGTCTAGAATTATTTAATAGTTATTTGTCAATTCTATTGTATGTATATTTTTTAATTTGCCCGCTGAGCGATAAATATCAATATTCAACTGTAAATAGGAAGAAAAATTACCGATATGCCCAAAAGTCGGGTTTTTATATTAATGTTTAAATTATACATATCTGTACATGTACCGGTATTATAATTATTCATTTAATATAAATTTAAATATTTTTTTCAAAATGGGATTTGAAAAGTCCAGGAACAGACCAATAATAATAATTATTATTATAGCCAAGATTTTTAAATTACCTAACTAATCAAAAGGGTACGGTACTAATTGGACTTAAAATGTAAAATACTCGTAATTAGCCAAAATTTTTGAAAAATGTAAGCAATTGCAATGACCATTTATGAAATTATTTTTTTTTCTGACTCTCATTTCGGGATGGAAATATTCATACAATTAATATCAGTTTTATCAATTAATCAATTATTACTTTTTATTTTTCATTTTTGCTTGTGGGGATATATTCATATATTTGCTAATAATCATTAGCATGACTTCATCCGAT
>JAQGAZ010003376.1:0-12023 GCA_034692225.1 Polydesmus complanatus
AAAATCGATTTTCCTTAAAAATTGACATAGTTATTAATTTTTCAAAACTATACTTTATCTTTACGGACACTATATTAATTATTTTTATAGAAAAACAACGCACTATTAAAATAGACACTTTTAAAGTTTTAAAAAAATTTAAATACCGGTATTGTTATTTAAATTAAAAAATTGAATCCGTTAAAACTATTTGTTAATTGATGAAAAATATAAAATAAATAATTATCTCAACAACTTTACTTCAAATGACAGAAAATAAATTAATAATTAAAATAATTACCGGTACCGGTAATTGATTAATTACAAGGGAACTTGTAATTGTTTTTATTTAGATATGATTATAAAATTGTAACCACGTTATTAATAATACCGGTACACTAAAATAAACAAGTTAAGTAGAATCCAATGAAAGCCATAGCCAATCTAAAAAAGCGGCCCCTGATGTTATGCTTTTTTTTTTTTACAATTCTCTCACCAACAAAAAATAAACATGAAACTTTTTAAAATGAGATTATGTTTTTTTTTTTTTTTGATGTTTTCACTGGTACATGATTTATCTCGTGTTCATATGACAGCATGTATTTATAAAATGTGACATATAATAAGCTGTGATAATAATATGAAAAGACTTGGACGTGTCTCGAATATTATCTTAATAGCATCGCACAATTCCTGCTCTAGTCATACAATTTCCTACTCGTATTATCGTGCTAATACCCACCTCCAAATATCACCTCCTGATCTTTTGGAAATCCACCGGTTGATGGTTCCAACTGTTTCGTTTCCATGTTCAAATCTTGAGTATGAGTGGGACTCGGAGTCACTCGATTTAACATTAAATTAGCGTTCGGATAAACCGGTTATCAAAAAACAACAAACAAAAAAGAAAAGAAATAATTTCAACTAAAACAGAATACAGGCATTTTACGATCTCGTTGTTTTGATAAAAACGAGATGAAGCGCGCGTGTCCAACTGGTCTAACGAGATAAACGACCGTCTGACTGACTTCACGTCGAGAGCTCGATGCAATCACAAGTTCAATGGGCCTTCCTTACACTGTCACACACACATAGCGCATATTAATACACACCGGTAGCACTTGTTCGGAATAAATTCTAGCTGTACGTATAATAATGCGCTCGACTGTACAGTATTGCTATAGCTCCACCTCTGTTTATTGATCTCGAGATGAAGAAACTACTTTTAGCTTTCACCCTGTTCAGTTGTTATGACAACCACCAATGATTTGGGTTTAGGACATGTTGACAACATAATATACAAAACTTATAAGGAAATGGGAAACGTATCTTATGTGCATTTTTTTTTATGAAAAAATTGCTTACTAATGTGTGAAAAAGTTAAAATACAGTAAGTTTTATAGCTCTATTCTAACATAATATTATGTGAGCTTAATTTTAATAATTTTTTTTTTAATTATAAAAATAAATAACTTTCGGTTATAATTTAATTATTCGTTGAAAAATGATAAATTTCGCAAAACATTTAGCGATTATTGCAGTTCTTTTTAAAAAAAAAAAAATAAAAATAAAATAAGGAAGAATACGGAATGTGTCAAAAAACATCATCAATAAAACGTGCAAAACTCTAGGACGAATGTGCTGCAGATAATCAACAAAGTTTTTTTTAAAACATGAATTTCTAAAGTTCATGCAATAAATATTTTAAAAAAATCTTTTAAATAATTGACAAAATGCAGAATGTCCGAGATGAACTTTCGCTGGTTAAAAAAAAATTAGCAAAACTAAAAATTTGTGCCATTTTAAAACAAATATTTTTTTCTCTTTAATTTACGTAATTTTAAAACATAAAATAATTTTGGAACAACATATAGCTTACTTACTATTCATCAAAAATTTTGATATGAGAAATGAAATTTTATTTATGAGGAATTACATTTTTTATTTATTTTTAATGTAGAGCCTACTATAGTGAAATCCATAGCGCTATCTATAGACTATAGTTAACAAAAAAAAAATATCTTTTTTTACAGAAAAAAAAATTTACGAGCAAATTCTCTAATAAATGACACAACTTATAAGTTTTGATAGTTTTTTTACAAGCGAAAAACGCCATTAAAATACTGTACATTTGGCCTAAATCTTTGAGGTACTGTATTAAATACTGTAAATATATTTGCTAAGCTTAAGTCTACGGGTAGAAGTTAGAAATTTATTGCATTTCTAAAGTCGCATCAAATTAAATAAGCCAAATGAAGTGATTATTGTCACTATAACTAGATATAATTTAAAATAAATTTGATTTAATTTAAATTGTAAATTAATCACCCAATATCATAATACATGTATTATGCAGCACACAAACTTTCTTCGACACGTAATTTTTTAATGGATTCGTGCACGATAAGTGCAGTAATTGTACTCACATTTCTTGAGATAGAAGAGAAGTTCACGAGTTGCTGTTGGTTATTATTATTTAAAGATAAAGTTGTAAACAAAAAGAATTTGTCAAAATACGGTAGTTAATTTTAATTAATACTCCACTAATAAAATAATTATTATTTTTACTGGATCAATCCGCCGTGTTCGGTTATGCATCCGGATTACGTGACCGGATCATAATATTATGTTTCCTATTCCTCTAACATTCATGAGCAGAGGACTTGGTGACGTCATATAAATGACTATGTCTTGTGGGTTAACAAATAAGCTGCTTTTATCTGACGTTTACTTTGCGAGTCGGAGTGCGCGCCTCTAAAGTGCGCATATACACTGATGACAATTTCCCTCCAAGATTTCCCTCATTTTCGATGAATTCTGAAATTATTATTGAATCATGTATTTAATTTTAAAAAACAATTTATCTAGCACTATATGTTAAATTTTGATTAGTTGGTTTATGTTTTAAGCTATTAATTTATTTAGATTATTGTTGTGGTTATTCTAAGCAACAAAAATGGTTAAAGCAAAGAAGGGCAGATCTTCAGGTTTGTATTTGCAATTTGAGGGTAAACATCGGACACGCATGTTGCTAGAGTGTATATTAATCATTTCTAGCTACCGGTATTAATTTTATTTTTTATTTTTAGAGCTTATGATTGCTCTTAGTGAGCTTGCAATACGAAATAATGTTTCCGTAATTGAGTATTGTCGAACATCAATGGCAGCGTTATCGGGATCCACAGCTGGCCTCATAGGTTTGACTGGACTCTGGGGTTTCGTTTTTTATTTCATAACAGCTTTTGCTCTATGGGTATACTTTTTTAATTCAATTACGGTATATAGATTTCGTTTATAAATTTTCAATTTTTAAGGTAATGTTAATGCTAAAAGCGGGTAGTAAATGGAAGAATTATTTCATCAACAGTCGTACAGTATTAACTAATGGCTTACTGGGAGGTCTATTTGTATCCTTCTATTTGGTTGGGAATGTATGAAACTATTCAGCATTTTATTTATAATTTTTCTTAACTTATTTTTAGACCTACATTTTATTTTGGACGTATCCTTAAACAATGAATTATTTAAATACAGTAGTTTTTTCGTGAAATTAGGTTAGGTAGAGCTTAAAGGATTACATTATTAGATTAACATAAATAATGCGTTGACATTATCATTATTTTGAAGTTGTTCCGATAGGGACTAGTGAAGTTAACTTATTTTACATTTTTAAGGTACCGCTGCAATACGGCGTGGCATAAATCTTTTTTTTAGAGAAGTTATTTTCCTATAAAATTATGGAATTAGGAATAAGTATAATATAGCTAGTTCCGAAATCAAATGAAATTCTAGTGATTGAATTGTTAGAAATAATATAAGGAGCGAATGAAACTTCGGTTTTGAAAATGATTTGAGATTGCGATTTCAGAAGTATAATACTGCACGTAATACTGTTATTTCCTTGATTGAAATATTTTTTTAGATTTATTTATGGTATGGTTCACGTCTACTAAAAAACCATCGTATACGTAAATTGCTTACGATGTACACTTCAATGAAAAAATTTTTTATTGGATTCCAAATTTATAATTTTTTTTTTTCTGCAACTCGTATGAAAGTTATTTAGATATATATCATTGCACTCAATAATAATGTGTTAATAAAAATCACGAATAATTTAAATCACTATTTTGGCTTACAGCGAAAGTTATACATTTTGCATTTGCAATAAAAAAAATGTTTTTTTTATTACACATTATGGGATTGTAGGTTATCTATTTCAATTATTATTTATAATAGTTATTAGAATGATTTCCATATTTAGAATTATGAAGAGAGAGTTATTAAGGTTATTCAAAAGTGATACGAACAACTGAGGACACTGACTTGTGTTTGGGAAATCGTTAAGTTTGACGTTTCCATGATTGCAATTGAAACAAACTACAGGAAGAGGTTTCTTTTAATTTTTTGACTTCTTTGGACACACCATCCATCATTTTTTAAGTTATCTAATACGAGTTTAGAAAGTTTGAGACGAAGTTGAAAATTAAATAATGTTGGTGTCAGCTGCGTCTGTCCTAATTAAGTCATTTATTAGTGGTAGGAAGAGAAGAAGAAAAAAAAAACTGGTTTAGCTGTACAAGTATTTCAAGTAGGGCACGAATTTGTATCATTTGCAATGGCACCTCTGGCGTAATCTGCGTCAAGATTTTGCGGAGTACAATTCTGGTTTTCTATTTTGAATTCAAATTTAGTCGAGAGTTGATAAACGAGAGAGGCACAACGCTGAAAGTAAACCGATCAAAATGAATTTCAGTTTGGTTAAAATGGTCGAGTTGTACATTTTAGTGAGCATATTTTTTGTCGCGGAATTTGAATTATTTAGCGAAGCTAAGCAATCCAGACGGGTACCGAAATGGCACGTGAAAATGGCGCAGAGTCAAGGGTTATAAAAATGATTTATTAGCAACACTTTCAGTTTTAATTAATTATTTTTGTATAATTTTACAGTCCAAACACATGCGCGGTTGAAGAAATTCCTGGTTCTAATAAAAAATTCTGGACGGAATGTAAATATTGGATGCACCGACAAATATGTGGCGAAAAATCGTGAGTTATAACTTGACTTTTTAGAAGGAATTTATATTAATAATCACCTAATTATTTTTTAAGAGTTATTCGATACGAATGTTGTGAGGGGTTTGATAGAGTTCACGGTCAAAAAGGATGTACAGCGGGTATAGCAATAACTGTTTCAAAAATAAAAGGTTGACTAATCTTAGATATTATTATGGTTTTTAGTAAAACCGTTATTAGATGTATTGGAAACTGCTGAAAATCTTGGAGCTTCCAAGTTCGTCAATTATGTTCGTAATTCAGGATTGACAGAACGAATTAACCGAAATGGGGTTTACACTTTCTTGGCCCCAGTGAACTCAGCTTTTGAGGTTAATATATTTTTAGATGTCGGTATAATTCTCAAGTGATTGAAATAAGTTGGTTTGTTTCAGGAGATGACTGATTCTCAAAGACAGGATTTTGTGAAAAGTGGAAACAATGTATGGTCATCAATTCTATTGAGGCATTTTATCGAAGGACGAATTCACTCCAAGGATTTACGCAGCGATCAATTGATGCCGACTTTAGATGACGGCAAGCACATGAAATTGTCTAAATATTCGAACGGAGTAAAATTCTTAAATAGTAGATAATTGTAATAATTATATTAACGTATAATCTTGACTTAGATGATGACTGTTAATTGCGTTCCGTTAATTCGAAGAGATCAAGAGGCTACAAATGGGATTGTGCATTTGTTATCTAAAATTCTTGATCCAGTTTCGACTGGAAGTTTAACTGAGGTCTTAAGCCGAGATGGCCGCTTTCAGCATTTTGCTAAATTGGTAAACGAGTCAAAAATCGAACAAGAATTGGATAATAAAGGTTACTACACGGTATTTGCTCCTTCGGATGAAGCTTTCCAAGCCTATCCCATTGCCAGATTAGAACGACTAAGCTCAGATAGTTTCGCTAGCAAAGGTATAAAATTTTTTGTAACTTTTAATGTTAAATGTAATACAGCAATGTAATAATTATTAAATAGCTTTTGTTCGAGCGCATATCGTTACTCACACAATTTGCCCAGCAGCGGTAATCGTTAATTCTAAAATGCGGACATTGAATGGAAAACGTTTCGAAATTGGTTGCAATGGTACTGGCGTTTACTTGGAAAATTCTAGAGTTTCGGAAGAAGTCATTAATAACGTAAATAGTGCTGTACATCCCATTGACCGCCTTTTAATACCCAATCAAGGTTTGCTAAATTTATTCTACCAGTTTTGTTTATTTTTTGTCTATAACATAAAAATTATTATTTTTTAGCGAAAAGTGTATTGGAATTAACCGCATCTGCGCCTGAAACTAAAATCTTTTTTGAGTTAGTTAATAAAGCTGGCGCTGAATTAGCTTTAGATGGCGTCGGAAATTTAACGGTGTTGGTTCCAACGGATGATGCATTTTATGGTATGATGGATTTGGTTTTTTCATAATGGAACTTATAAAACAAAATGTTTAGACCTACTAAACTATTCTAGATTTGCCATCTGAGGAATTATCTCGTCTAATGGAAAACGTTGGAGAAGCTCGCGACCTCGTAATGTACCACGTAGTAAACGGGAGATATCCTACCGATTCCATTCGCGACGACCAGAAAGTTAGATGCGTAAACGGGCACAATGATTTGCGTTTCCGAGTTTATCGCAAAGTACCAGGGAGCAAGGTTTATAATAATTTTATTGAATTTAAAAAGTTGTATTAACTCGGTTTATATTTTTCTTAGGGTTATGGTGTGGAGACTTCGATGATAAAATTAGCTGATTTGGAAGGCCACAACGGAATCGTTCACACAATTGATAAAGTTTTGAAACCGCCTTTTGATAGTATCGAAAATATTTTAAAGAAGGACGGTAATTTTAGGTTTGTAGTAAAATTAAATACTTAATTAGTTGATTGTTAATGTGATATCGTGAGGTATTTTTATTAAATAGCATTATGCTAGAGGCAATTAGGAAAGTTAAGTCTGTAGAACCAGAATTGTTATCAGTCGAATCTAAATCTGGTCATCGCTCTCTTACTCTATTTGCACCTTCTGATGAAGCTTTTCGCAAACTAAATAATGAAGAATATCAAAAAGTTTTGATGGATACAGATTATTTAGCACAAGTAAATCTTAATCAGTTTTGTTACTTATTTTGATATAATATTTTTGTATTTTTAATGAAAGGTTGTGAAAAATCATATAGTCAATACCATGATTCCCAGCTGCGCTTTTAAAACTAAATTACATTATATGGTCCAGACCAAACTTGACGTTTTGGAAATTTATACCCGTCATCATGTGATTGAAGTTGGAGGAGCTCATGTACTCAAACCCGATCTGTTGTCTACTGAAGGAGTGGTTCATTACGTGGACAAGGTTATTTTGCCAGAAAGATTACGCATCGTGAGTGGCTGTAGCGATTGTGACACTGAAAGACTACAGGTGAAGCCAGAACTCAAACTTTATTAACTTTTTTTTTTTCAATTTTAATACTTGCCAAAATGATGACGTTATTTTGAAGCGAAACATAAAATTAGTTGAAATGCTATTTCATCAGCAAGAAGTATGCTTAATTTTGAAAACATTGAAAATCGAATTACCAGTAAGTTATTTGAATAATAATACTCCGTATTAAAAATCACAAGTTTTTAGATCAAAAAAATTGGTGATTTATTTTTTTCTCTTGGGTAGTAGGCATACATGTATTTTGAGTTGCATTGATGAAATCCTACATTACTGATAAATATTTTATCTTAAAAGAAGTTGTTGGTCAATTGCAGGAAACTAATTCTATATGATAGACCTGAAGGTTGTAAACTATTTACAAAATACTGTAGATAAAGGTGGCGCTATTGACCGAGAACTTTATTTTTTTGTGTTTTCTATGCAAATAATATGATAACATTGTTAAGAAATTCTCCACCTTTTCTAAACTTAAAACTTGTTTAATCTTTCAGAATATTTCAAGTGCTCAACACCAAATTTTATTTTTAGTAGTTATAAAATATTGTATGGGCCTGAAAATACAAAATGGGATCTTTTACTAACACGTTCAAGTTTATTTCTGGTTTAACTAAATCTAGACCTTATAAAATTGATAATGCGTTATTTAGGTTGCATTATAGTGTTACTACACCATTGTTTATGTTGCTATCGGCAATTTTATGGTGCAAACAGTTTTTCGGAGAACCCATTCAATGTTCAGCTTCTGGTTTCGATAAAGAAGTTCTCAACGTATTCTGTTGGATTCATTCAACATTCTCTTTACCCGGAGTTACAGAGCCGTATTATGGTGTTGGAAATGTCGTAAACAAAGACGAGCGAGTGTTCCACGACTACTACCAATGGGTGTTCATATTTCTCGTTTTTCAAGGAGTTTGTTTTTGCGCACCTTATTTCTTGTGGAAATCAATGGAAGGAGGCAAAGTAAAGTTAAATGATATTTTTTGCGTTTTGTTGAATATAATTATGCTTTAAAATTTTATTACATTTTAGCTTCAAAACTTGATTTTAAGTCTCAACAAGCCAATAATGGAAGATGAAGCGGCAAGACAGAAGAATGTGAAAACTTTGGCTCGATTTCTTTACAAATCACAACATCATCATAAGTCGTACGCGTACTTTTATTATTTCTGCGAAATATTGAACTCCCTTAATGTCGTTTTACAAATCTGTTTGACAAATGTGTTCCTAGGCGGAGAATTTTCAGGTTACGGTTTGGAAGTAATGCGGTACAAGTTTGCAAAAAATCAGACTGGCCTAATTAATCCAATTGTGAAAGTTTTTCCACGGATGACGATGTGCTCGTTTTATCGACACGGAGTGGGGGGAAGCGTGCAAACCCATGACACTATTTGCGTCCTACCTATGAACATATTGAACGACAAGATTTTTGTATTCCTGTGGTTTTGGTTTATGTTTCTTTCCGTTTTGAATATTCTTGTTATAATTTATAGAGTATTTTTAATACTGTTTGCAAAGATAAGGTTTAGGGCAATTTTTCGAAATAACAAGTTTGTCGATAAATCTCAATTAGAGCGAGTTGTAATTTGTGCAGAGTTTGGTTGTTGGTTCATGTTAAATTTACTCTCTAAAAACGTGAGTACTATTAATTTTGTGGAATTAATTGAAGAGTATACGAACATGTTGGATGATAGCATGCTAGTTCTTAAACAAGAAAATGTTCAAAATTAAATCAACGCAAATTAAAATCAATTTTAATTTTTTTTGTAAAAGAAAATTGAATTACTGTATATGCGTTTTTATTAATGTTGTTCATTTGTCGATAATAATGCAGGCTATGAGATCTTATTATGCAACATGATAAAATCAACGTTTTTAATTTGAAAGGTTGTATTTTGTATTACATCATGATGTATTTATTCTAATAATAATTCTTTATCTATTTTAATATTTTTATAGACATCCACAAATAAATATTAACGCTATCGAGAAAGGAATTATTATCTGAAGATCTAGAGACTCAACTATACTGAGTTCGAAGTTCCTTAAATATTCTATTTGATTTGCAAGACTGAAATCAGACAGTCACACCTAAACTTTTGAAGAATATGGATCAAAATTCAATTTATTTTAAGTAAATATGAAATGAATATTGACGATATTTGTTTTTGTGAAATATCTAAATATCCTTTTTAAAATATAATTTTATAGTCACCAAAAGTGGATTTTTGCTTGATGTTGCAAACTAAAGATTTTCTTTTTAAGAATGGAATTTTCCTTAAGGTAAGATTTTATTTTATTTTATGTTATCAATTTTCAAACAATTTTTTATTTTGATTGCGTCAATTTGAGAAACTGTAATACAACTAATGTTTGTTTATTTGGATTTCACGAGTTTCTTGTATTTTTTATATCATTTCATATCAAAATTAAATTGTGCTAAATCCAATAGTGTAGGTCTACACAAACGTTTTTTTAAAATCTTAGCTTAATCGATATTTCTATAGCACGTTAGATAGTTTTATTGTAGCGCAAACTGCAGTATAATTGCATAGAACAGTTTTATTAAGGTTATAATATAGAGTTTACATAATACATTCGCAAAGCAAAGTTCTTCAATTTTTAATTTTGATTATAGATAATTTTTAAAGATTTTTTTTTTTAATTTAATTTACGACATATTTATTTACTACCACATTAAAAATAATTATTGAGTAGTAATATTTGGAAGTAAATCAAACTTCTGAACAAGGTTTACACGGATTTATATACGCACTTATTATTCGTTTAATTAATTCTCCAAAACACTTACGATATTCTTCGCGATAAGGCTTTTTTTCAAAAAGATTGGTGATTTCTGTCATTGCTTCTTCCATATTTTTGATAGGAGCCGTCGCTGGTAAAACAACTTTGATGCCGTTTGATGGGCAACTGTGTAATATGAAAGCAGTTATGTTGTAATTTTCGCATTTATCAATGGGTGTTATTGCAAATGCTGCTTGCACGGTCAACCTCAAATTTGTGAGCTTAACTTTTGATTTATTTATTGTAATCTTATCAGCATTAGTATCATTGACGAAAAAGCCATCTTTTACTGATAACAAAAGGTTTCCATTGACCGTAATTTTATAGAAAAAAATAGTAAATATTAGCTGAACGCTGTTTTGGTAAAAGATGCATTGGAAACGTCCTTTATCTAAGAGTTGTATAGTTCCCACGTGGGATACGGTGACATTTTCAAAGGATATAGCTTTAGAAGGGCCATTTCCGGTTTTAGGCAAAACCATGTTTCGATAGCATTGACCACATATTTTAAATTTTTTTTGACATTGAGTAAATGATTTGAAAACTTCTTGAACGGCTTTCTTTACTTTCGCTTCCGGTGCTTTTTGTCGAAAAACTTCGCACAATGAAGTTTTGGGCAGAAATGATTTGCAGGTAGATTGTAAACAAGAGCCTTGAACTATTAGATAATAATAATTAATTATTAAATCAATTGAATGATGTAAAGTAGTTTTAAATGTAATAGAATTTCACTTACGTCCTTGAATTTTTTTTAGGAATTCTTCGCGTATTTTTTCGGTAGCATTAGCATTGTGTGCCAGATATAAAAAGAGAAAAACAGTAATTTTAAAAAGAATGAACATTTTATTTTAGATATATTTTGAAAGTATATTTTGGTCACAATTAAAAATATAGCAGTTTTAGCACTTTATATACACTGGCGGCATTTAAAAAGCAATTGTGTCGGCTTAAGCGATTATTTGGTTATTGTTCAGTTTCTGAGTTTCAGTCTATAATGAAAACAATGACTGTCAAATAAAATGAAAAATGCATTTCTTAGAAGTTTTGTAATACCGTACACAGTAACAAATTTACCATGCCTCTTTTTTATGTGTAGCATATTTGATCAGCACAAGGTTTAATTCAATTATGTAAATTTTTATTTTTTAACTGAAATATTTCGTAAACTAAAACTAATTCAAAAAATGCTAGCTTAATTTTTACTTTATAATTCCGCGGCAATTATTATAGAGATGAACGTAGTAATTTTGGCAACCAGGTTTTGTAGACAGTATACCGTACAAGTTTAATTTTACTGCAAGTAGTTTTAAATTTACTTAATTTAATTATTTTCTGTTAGGTATAACCTACAGGTGTTTAGTTTTAGTTTTTTTTTAAAAAATTTAAAGTCAAAGTTAAATAGGAAAATTAAGTGATTAAAACAGTGTATGTGTGGTGGTGCAGAGAGCAAGGCTGTTGTGTGGGGACCTGAGAGTCGGTGGTTCGAATCCCATCTTAGTAATTAAAAATTGGAAAGAAAAATTGGAATTAAATGTTTGCCAGAGAAAGAGGACCTGCGCAGTAGGAAGTGCGCGAACACTTAGTAGAAAATCAAAAAGAAGATTGTGAAGAGTTGAAAAGGTCCCCTGGACAGGAGAAGGGACCATGGATGATGATAAGTAAGTACTGAGTAACCGTCATACAAGGAACAATTGACGGATTTAAGAGAGGGGCCCAGCGTGGGCGGGGCCCCAGAGAT
>JAQGAZ010003377.1:0-12021 GCA_034692225.1 Polydesmus complanatus
ATACAGTATTGGGGGGGTGGGGCTACCTGGTTTCGTTTATCGGTTAACTGTTCTTTTTCGCCAGGGACATCCAATTTTATAGGCGAGCGATTTTTTTCTTGGCCAGCGGCTGTACATTTTCGTAAATACAAGTTAAGCGATTGTATTTTTTCCATCAAAAAAAGCTTATTGGAAATGCGCCAACTTCGAATAATTGCCGTCCGCTATACGTTATAGACTTAGCCTTAAATGCGCCTAATCTAAGTTGGCAGTCCCAAATTTTAAAGCGGTTTTTCTGTCGGGTTTTTTTTTTAAGGTCATTAGCACTCGATCACTTTCAACCGCAATTTATTGTATTTTGAAGGATTAAGTTGAGACGACTCACGAAAAATCCGCATTAAACTTCAATATATTCAGTATTTTGAGCAATTTCCGGTAAACGTTGTCATTTCGCATTCAAAACGCGTTGAGGAAAAAAAAAAATTTATTTGAATTTTCCTAATGTGGGTTGAGGGTGGAAAAAGTGATAAAAAAAAAGAATTGTTTTGTACGTGATAAGATGTGGGTGATTTACGTCATCATAATCTGTGGCGTAATAATTTTGTGCGGATAAAAGAAAATGTATGTGATTGGTTTAATTATTTGAACTGATAATTGACGTTGTATTTTTTTTTTGTTGATGTTGACAGGGTGATAAGGTCCCCATCTATATCTGGTACGCTGGATACCCTCCGCACAAAGGGGAAGGATACAAAGAACGGATTACGCTAGTCAATTTAGCTTCTATCAATATATCGGAGATACAAGAAGCCGATCAAGGCTGGTATCAATGCAATATCATCTTCCTCAATCGGAGACCGGATTCCAGCAAGAATGGCACCTGGGTCTATCTAGAGGTCCATGGTAAGACTTAATCTTCTCATACTTTCAACTATTCAACATTTTTTTTTTAGTATACATTTTTTTTTGCACATTATTATGGCATTGGAATGTGATGTTTAAATTTTACATCTGTATTTTTTTTCCTTCTTCTTCTAATTTTGCTTCTTGCATAAACTTTTCAAAGCTACTTCTTGATGTAAGCAATTACAACGTTTGCGATCATGCATAACACTATACTTTGTCGTTTCTTAATTCCAACATTTTATATGCAAATCGTCGTGCCTAGTTATACACGCGGAAAAATACGCTCGCATCGATTAATAGAAAATACTTTGAAATAAATGGTTCACAGCCATAGTTACACAGAACACGTTTGAGCCCATAAAACGGGTTTAAACATACAATAGGAGGGAGAAGATTTTATTTTGAGAAATTCTAAAGTACCCTGTACTTTAATTTATTATTTTTTTAAAGCTATTTTTAGATTGAAACTTAAGTTTTTGAAGCATTTTATTTTAAATTGCAGTTTTGCATTTTATAAAGTATAAATTTAAATATTTAAAGAGTTTCTTTTATGGCAAGTTTAAAGTTTTATTGATAGAATTTATTAAAGATTATTTATTGATAGCTAATTATAATAATTTCTTAATTGTTTTTTATATGGAAAAAAATGTAAGCTAATTTGGTTAATTATTGATGCATTTAATAAAAACATTTAGAGACTTCTTTCTGAATTCTAAAAACAAACAACTCAAAAACTTGCCGTAGGAGCTTATTAAAAACCCTCCTTTATAGTTCATTCAAAGTACAGTACTGTATATTAATTATGTTAACGTTGAATTTAAGTTTATTTAAAAAGTTAGTAAAAGAAATTTATTTTGCAAATTTTTCTGGGTCACCCTATGTTGTACACTGTACAGCATCGAGCTGTGACGTAGCTAGGAGGAGTGGTGACGTAAGTACTAGGGAGTGGATTTGCCTGGTGTACAAGGGGCTGACCTTTTGAATGCCGGTGGTCAACGCTGACCATTAACGGCCGAAAGCGGAAGTGGGTTGGGTACCTTCTCTTCACAACTTTCAACCCAGCCCAATCCATCTCTCTCCCTCTTCATTCGCGTTGAATTTTTTTTTTTCTTCTTTTTCTATCTTCTCCTAGAGGTACCCGTAGCGTTAGGTGATGCGATGATGGTAGAAAAAAAAAATCGATAAGTCTATTTATAGTAACAAGAGCAACTTTGGCATTCACATCGCCGGTCGCTCACGTCATCAGGCGCGTCACACACTCTCAGCTTTTAGCTTTTGTCATCTTGTACCGCGAGGGGGCTTCCGGTCTGACCCAATTTCGGAGAACGCACTTATCGCTGCTGCTCGTGCAAATAAAAGATGGCCGACCAACGTCTTATTTGTTTTCATATTATTAAACCGCCATGAATCGTGGGGTAGGGTGGGGTGAGGGAATGGGCGGGGCAGGAGATACAAAGCGAGGACCAGGCTTCTAATAGATTAGCTTTGTTTATGTGGGGGCGTGGCATTTCCGCCATCTTTGTTCGTTTGCTTCTGCTTGTTTACGTTGGAGCAGAGCTTCAGCGTCTGAGACATTCCGTTGAGTCTTCTCATTGCGAGCACCTCCGAATTAAGATGGAAATTGTAGGAAAATAAACGCCTTCTGTTAATTTTACACGGAATTAATCAAAGAAGCACCCAGATTATACGAAAGATACGCCGTGTAAATAAATGCTAATTATAATGCATATTGCACGGCTTTTTAGTGTAATTATTATGGGTTTAATAATAATCCGGTGTAAACAATAAACAGGTTGCATCTCCTGTGCACCTTACTCGTAAAAATATTGATCTTGCTAACGTGTTTCTCTTTACAATCGCACGCAATGAAATGTCGGTATAGTGAATCTCACGGGGATGAATTATTTTTTTCTTTTATGGTACGCTGAAATTTTGTTAAAATGAGGCATTATTGATGATAGTACTGTACAGTAAATAAATTTATTTATTTTTGTTTGTAATCTAAAAAAATAAAATTTTTATCATAGTAATAATTATTATAGAATTAACTAAACGCTAGATGCATTCAGTTGTATTATTAATATCAATATTGAAGCAACAATTTAATAATAATTAGGTTTATGTGTGTGTGTGTGTGTGTTTGTGCGTGCAAAAAAGCAAATTGATTTGACTGCACCCGATGACCTTATAAGCGTTGGATAAAAGAAATTATATTTTCTAACTTTTTAATTTTAGCTCTACCTAATTATTCATTCGCAAACCCACTACAGTAGCCTACTCATCATTTCTGATTAAATGGCCGTTTGCCACTTGTTTCCCTTTCCCCCTTGAAGCATAAGCGCACCCTAAGCAAGCTTAAAGTAACCAAACCGTGTAGCACATTTTCAGAGTGAAGTTCCGGCATAAACTTTAAGCAATATTTATAATCGATTTTTTTCAAATATAGATTAGATTAGAATTGTATTCAAGTCATTTTAAACATTATCCATATAATACATGACCACTCTTAAAATTACGTCGATATCTATAAATTATCGATTCGGGAAGATTAAAAACGAGTAGGTCTACCGAAGTATACTTTTAATTTATATTGAGTAAGCACTTTATCAGCTAACGAAGCGAATGGGTTTTGAAGGCTTGGACATCGGATTTTAAACATAGCCTTATCAGCGCTAGTCTTGTGTTTAGTTTTTTTTAGGTTGTCAATATTACTCGTGGTGAGTGACTAAGTTAAAGTGACCTATGGAGATCTATGCGATGCAACGATCATAAGGGTTTGTAACCCCCTCAAGATAAGCTATGATGAAGCCGCATAAAAATGTTTTATACCGATGTAACATCGACTTCTTGTATCTCTCTCTTCATGAGGGAATTGGTGTGGGGGAGTTTGGCGGGCGGATGGGTTTGACTTATGGTCTAACGGTGAGTCCATTACTCGATTGGAATGTGTCCACTTGTCGCAGTTTATTTACACACAAAATGTCATCTGTTTTATTTTTCCTTTCATTCTTTTTCTTTCTTTCATACTATAATATTTTTTTTTTTTCTTCTTTTCTTTCTGTTTCTTCGTGTGTTTCAATCATCGTCTCACGTTACATGATAAACACCCCACCCACTCTCTCTCTCTCTCTGACTTTTCTATCCACCCCCTTTTTCGACCACCTCTCTCTCGATGGAAACCAAAACTTATTTGATTAGCGAGCGCATGCGCGTTAGGATAGAAAATTAAATCGAAAGGGAGGCGAAGATGATGCTTAAAGATCATTTTACAAACAAACAAATTATTTTTTAATATTTTTATTTAATTTGTTTTGGAATGCCTGTTTGCCAAGTTTTTTTTTTTTTCGTTTCTATCGAAATATATTTAATTAAATTTAATTGGAATATTTCACTCAGTGAACGCATGGCTTTTTTTTGCGTCATCATACTTTAACCGCTGAATGTTGTTTTTTTTTGTAGCGGGGGAGGGGGGGGGGAGGTCCTTTTATAATCGCTTTGCAATTTTTTTTTTTATTTTTTTTTCTTCGAGTTCTAATTTACTGGAACTAAACGGCATTCTGATTTTTACGAATAAAATCTTTAGTTATTGACGTTATTATTAAAATACAGTAATACTGTACAATAAAGCGCCGAAACAGCGAATTTCAGAAAAATGTGCAATTTTTTAATTGTGCTGAAAAATCTTTAAAGTAAAAAATACTCAATATTTATTGATTTTTAAAGGAATTGCAAAATAAGCAGCAATAAATGAATGAAATGTCGATTTTTATTATGGTATCTGTTTTCTTAAATCCTACTCAATGTTGTTTGGATGAGATATTTTCGAAGTCTTTTTTTTTTGCTCTTGTTACCCTTGAACTTGGTTATACCTTGTATGTATTAATCTTAGGAATAACTCATGTTTTTGCGTCGGTTATAGCGTAATTTATTATTATTATTATTTTTTTTTTTTGAATTTTTTTATTTTACAAAATTATGTACAGTAGGCCTAGTTATTAATTAATATATTCGCAGTATTTGAATGGTATTTCTCTTCCTCTCTTTTCCTTGAGTGGTTTCCAAAAGCGTGGACACCCTGTAGAGTCCTTCATCTTCTTTATTGACTTATTTTTGGAGAGGATGTTGTTGCGGCGAAGCAAAAAAAAAATCAAAGCAAAAGAAACCGTGCTCTGAATTTACACCATTTCCGGTCACGCTTTTTCTAGCCACAAAACAGCACCACTTCCGGCTCTACACGATTAATATTGTCCACTCACGACAGCATTCCGTTAGGTGGAGTTGGCAGTTAGGTCATTCATAGATATCGGATTGCATTATTAATTAAGTAATAATGCGTGAAATAAGATCTTTATTTAATTTTCAAACTGAAAACGTGAATGAAAATTGAGCTATTATCATTACTCAATATTCGAATTTGTAATTCAAATTATCAGGGTTGTCGTCTGCGGACGTATAAGCTCTCGATCAAGGGACAAGGAGAAAAAAATTAATAACCTCTTAAATGTGTAAATAATATACCGAAAAAATTTTTTTATACAATTTATTATTAAATCGCTATCGCTTACCTGAATCAATGAATGAGATGGTTTATTGTATGATCGTGAAACCATTGATTAGAAATTTCAAGACGAGAAAAAAAAATACGCTAATTACGTAAACACGTGATTAAAATCGATTCATGAAGAAATTAAGAGTTCGATTGCGAGGCACTCTGTACTTACGTTAGTTCAGTGCTCGCCCGCCAACCGGCAATTTGGGGCTTTTATTGGCATTGATTTTGCAGCTTCAACATCGAATTAAATTCTCTCTTCCTCCATCGTTCTGCTTTTCTCTCTCTTTCTCTCACGCCATCATTCTGCCTTTTTTTCCTTCTTTTCTCATCGTTCTCTTTATTCTGTTTCTCTTACTTCATCGTCTGTGCCTTTGCTCTATAATCGTTCTTTTTTTTTTTACTCTCCCGCCACCGTTTTATCCTCCTTCTCCATCACTTCTCTGTCTTTCGCTCTATCTCCACTTAAAAAGTGAATCGATCCGATGTTTTCACTTAAAAAAAATCATTTAGCTGGCGGCTAATTTATTGATATTAATAGCTTTTTATATAATTACAAATAATGTAAGTTGTTTAATGTAAAAAACGGTGTTAATTTAGTGAAAGGGCGTTTTAGGAAGTGGGTGGTTAAGGGATGAAATAGGTGGGTGGTGAAAAAAAAATCGTTTTGCTCGGTGAAACACAAAAACGTTGTTAGGCAATTAATCCGCTTGAGGAGAGAAAGAGAGAGCGTTCATCGAGTGTCCATCGAATGACCGGAAAAGCCCTTTTTCTTTCGATGAACTACCAACATACTCTCTTCAACCCTCCCACCTCCCCTCCCCGCGCATTTTCTCTCCATCCACTTCTTATTGGGGAAACATTAAAATCGATGAATTTCTCCCTTTCAATTCAAACTGTTTTTTGATCTATCGATTTCTGACTGGTTTTTTTTTTCTTCCTTCATCTCTCAAACTTTCATTTATAATCGATTTTTTTTTAATCGATGCAGGGTGTCTAGGATATATTATTATATAAAGTGAAATCGATTATTTTTGAATTGAAAAAAAAAAAAAAAATTAATGAAAAAAAGAATATAAAAAGTTTTGAATGACGTAAGTAAAAGTCTTTTTGCAATTTTAATGCGAAAATGTACGCTTAATTACCGCAACGCTTTGTCGAGTGTTGTCACGTGATTTTCGCGTCCATTTAAATTATGATTGATATTTATTTTAATTGCCTGCTGTGCATTCTCTTCCCCCCACGAATTCACTTTCAATTTACAGTATTACAATTCTATGGAGAAATCATTCACCGCAATACAGCCAAGTAATGCGGCGCGCGCGGCTGTTTTCAAACTGCTGTCCTTCATTAATGTTCTTTTTTAATAAATTATTTAAATTCCCAAACCGGAAGTATAAAATGAACAACTAATTGCGTTTTTAGTTTACACAGCGGAGTGTGTGAATTTTGAACTTAATTTGGGGCTATTATTATTTGTTAGGGTGGTATTTGCTCGTCGGATATGATACGTAGCTATTTTTAGTTTTCTCCGCCATTTTAAATTTTAGCTTAATTGAAAATTTGATAAGGATAAAGATAATTTATCAGGAGTTTTATATACACGGTGAACGGAAACACAGCGCTCCACTTGAATTCCCGCAGTAATCTGTGTAATAGCTAAATCCATACATTTTAATAATTCGAAAAACTTTATTTTAACAAATTTATTATTTGTATGTTATCATCTGTGTTTTATATCTTTTTTCTGCTTTAAAGTTCAATTCAAGTCATAAAAATACTTTCGAATGTGTACCAATAATTGCTATTATTGGTACACATTGCAGCCAAAATGCAACCACAATTATTATGGCTGCATTGATTAATTATAACTTAATCAATTCGTTCCAAGTTGGTTAAAAAGTACGTCACTTAGATCATAAAAAGTATAGAATAATTGCTATTATACAGTGTTTGGATGTCTCAATAACTTTCGATGCTTATTATTTTTTTTTGGTAGCGTATACAGTAGATCGCTATTTTTCGTTCATCGTGTATAAGAATATAATACCGTAACAAAAAATAAATTAAATACCGGTAGCAATTTGTATGAGTACCGGTAACCAAAAGGTCCTTGGAGGCTTAGGGTATTGATTTTATTTTTAAGATGTTAGTGTATCGTTTGCAATATTGTTGATATTAAATTGAAAATATTGTTTGGCAATCTTTCTTTCGTGGATTTAGAAATTAAATGTTATTCTATCGACATTTTACTGTGCTATAATTATTACAGCAAAATTGCTGTAAGCCTGCATGTACTAATTTGACAGTTGCGTGTACATTTTGGATAATTATACAGTATTTTAAAATAGTTTCAGTAAAAATTATTATTGGTGATAAATCTATCAATTGTCGATTATTTTAGTAGGAAATAAAAACTAGTATAGTACAGTATATACAGTATACATACTGTACTATACCTTATTTTAAAATAAATAAAACTTTAAAATAAATGTGATATTTCGACCACTTAACTTCACCTGTTTTCTTTCCACCCTCTTCTTACATTTCGATTGCGAGTGGCAATTTTGTATCCGACGACTTTTCAGCGTTGGTTGCCAATTACCAGCGGGTCGCAGCTCCCTTGCCGGGGAAATTTGAGACCTAACAATGTGTGAACTAGGAAAAATACATAAATTCACTTTGCGCCTCGCCAATTCTCACGTGACAATTTGGAAACGATGTAATATGTTTGTCTCCTGCGCATGCCCCAATGATCTAACGCATATTAGTGGTCAATTTAAGAAAGGAAGGGGGGGGGGGGGGGGGGGTGGAGGGGAAGTGGTAAGGACAGGTTTTGAGTGAAGGAAAAACTTATAAAATAATGTTTGAAAGATTGAATTTTATTTGTGGGTAGTGGGAGAATCCGAAACTAAGGTTGCGCTGTTCGGGAATTCTTCTTCTAAAAGAAAATTCTACTGACATTTATGTCCCAATGCGCGTAAACATGTACAGTAAAGGCTCGTTTAACGAGGTTTTTTTTTTTTGTATGACTTAATTCTATAAAAATGTAACTTTGGAAAAAGCAGATCTTGCTATTAATAGCTGAATGAATTTACTAATTGTTTACAATCTTTTTGCATGTTAAACATTTCTATTTAAATGTACCGGTATGTGAATGTTGCTGGTGGTTGGGAGAGGTTATGGGCTGTGTTGATGCAAATATCTAAATAATATGTTTGTGTTATTTTTCAAATGACGATCGCCTAGCTCCACCGCATTTTACAACTACTCCTCAGGAAGTTTACTATGTGAAAGTGGGAGACAGTCTGGTGCTGATGTGCGAGGCGGCCGGGACTCCAACACCATCTGTAGTCTGGCTCAAAGTAAGTTAAAACTTTTTTTTAGAATATATTACGGTATTAAGAAGATTATTATACGGTAATCTGAAGCTGTCAAGTCTTCCACAAATATAATAGTTGTACTCTTGATTTTTGTGAGTCAAATTGTACTTGTAATGTATTTTGATGAGGTTGGTCATCAGTGAAACTATCTTTTTCGTTTTCAACAGGATGTGTATGTTAGTTAGTTCTTATAAGGTGTTTTTGGAAGCGTTTACTCACGCGGGAGCTGCTACTTCCGCTTCATTTTTTTTTTTTTTTCCATCATCCACTTTTTTCCAAGTTTAATAATGTATCGCCAATTTAGGTAATTCATCCAAGTGAAAAATCGAACGCCTTTATCGTTGTACAAGTCAATTTTTTCTACTCTCTTGCGCACTTTTTTCTCTTTCTCTTTTTTTTTCTTCTTCATTTTTTTCTCCATCTTCTTCTTTCTCATCTCCGAAGTACGTGGAAGACGTAAGAAAAAAATCCGAGCGAATTTGGCGCTGGAGATTTTTCTTGTACAATTATTGTTAATGCTACTTGAACCATTCATTTTTCACAAAGAAATTTCAAACGTAATTGACAGATATCGATGCACCTAAATCGCTCTCATTTTTTTTTTTTTCTTCGTTTTTAACTCACCCGGTAATCCACGCATACGGAACGTACGGTACTTGAGAAAGAAGTTTTCGATTTAGTCATTTGTAATAGAGATTGCATTTTAATTGACCTTAGTTACTTAAAATCGCATTGACTTAATTAGTAACAAAAAGAGACTTTGCGTAAAGAAAACTATTAAAGCAATATTTTATTAAAAATGGGAGACCTATACATTCTTTAAATCATGCTATACTATAGTTTCCGACATTAAGTCATACATATGATAATATTTTATTGATTTTGAAGTTGACTTGCTAAAATTTCAGCACTAACTCAGATTTTGCTTAATTACGCTTTTTGTAAATATTAATGTACCGGGTATTGTATTTGCAAAATGAGAAAATCTGTTTCAGTATTTAATGCGGATTTTATCCAAGTGGAGGGTTTATATGACGTTTAAAATTAAAGCTTTAAAATTAATTTTCCAACTTTGCAAAGTTGTTAATATAAGAACTGTGTTTATTTAAGCAAGGCAAAGGCAAATTGAGAACGCGACGTAAAAAATGAAATTTAAAATACATTTTTAGCGGGGGCGGGGGGGGGGTTTCGGATCGAGTTGTCATACATCTTGGACCTACAGTAGTAAACGTGTGGAAAGTTCTAAAAAAAATTTAAAAGTGAGATTTAACAAAAAATAAGACGACTACCGGTATTTAATTAGAAACGACGAGTATATTAACATAATTAAAATAAATGCCGTAATATTATTATGTATAGCAAATAATAGTATTTATGCTTAGCAGGAAACTGAATTTCCACATTAATTTAATTAGCGTAAAACTGAGATTTATTTAATTTTTTTTCTTGAGAATTTCATTTTAGACCTCTTAAAAATATTTTTAATTTTAATTTAATACGAGTAATGCGGTGTACTGTAACTGCACTGCATTTGCAAATAATTGCTGCATTCAGTACGTGTATAATTTTTAAATGCAAAGACAAAATTAATATTCAAGCCAAATTGAAAAATTAAACGAAAAGTACATGTAATTTAATCTAAAGTTTATTTGATTTCAATATTTGACCTGAGTGTCTTTTGTAAACCAGTAGAAGAGTTCTCACCTTTTACTTAAATCTTTTAAAAATGTGAGGTTTATCAAGGATAGTGTAATTTAATGAGGGATGACGTGTAGATTATTAGAATTGAAATACATAATAATTATGTGGAGCAAAAGCGAAAAGGTTAGTCAACAATAATTATTCCTCCGATCAGCGCTCTCAAGGTTATCGGATGTCTAATTAGTTTCGCAAAAAAAACTGCAGAAGTATTACTCGTATTAAATTTTTAATAATAATAACCATTTTTTTTTTGCTTTATAACGACTGCGATAATTTGTGAATGTATCTGTTAATGTAATTTTTTTAGCAAATATTTTGAACATGGTAGGATAATAGTTTGAAGGTTTAAAGAATTATAAATGCCAATTAAATTATTGCTGATTCTGTAAACAGAATGATATCGTATTTAAATTAGAAATGTCATTATTATGCTTATGAGTTGGATGTTGTTCAAATTGAGAGGATTTTGCACTGGAGTTGTTAGCTCAGGTTTGGGGTTCGGCCCGTACAGTATGCTGAATTGGTGGACCTGGGTTTTAGGAGGCATTTTTTTAAAAAAAAAAAAAGTTATTGTAAATCATCAAAAATATTGATACAATTTTAAATGAGTATCGAATAGAATCAATAGAAGATTATTAACTTTAAATGTTTATTTTGAAAACAATGAATTTTTTCGACTATCTTGTTGATTGCTTTACCGTAGGCTACGTATAGAAATAAGTAAAAATTATAATTATTCACTTTTTATAATACGATACAATACTTAACTACATGTACTGTAATGAGGTCATCAACGCGTATTTTAATTTTTGAATATTTAATTCTGATATACATTAAGGAATTCCTTAGACATCTAGCCTACTTTTGTTTGTATAATAATATTTTTATTACAAATGCACGCAAATTGTTAGAAGGGTCAATTTCTTCCTGAATTTGATTACGGTATTTCATACTATTTTGTACTAAAACTTTTTGTTTACATTTGGAGCTAAAACTTTCGTTTAAAAGCGGCAACGTAAACAAACGTAGTGCGGTAGTGTACATGTATTTTTTTTGGCTGCATTTGATAAATTAATTTATAAACATGTGCATGACTGTGTACTGAATCGCTTTTTTACTTGAAACATTCGTGGATGATTTGTGTGACTTGGGCTTTAAATGCAGAAAGGGCTTTGGGCCACTCGAGGCAGGTGAAAGGCTTATTGAAAGTGTTTGCTGCAGCACTAGTGTTTTCGATCGATCAATGGAACCGGTATTAAACTCTGGTGTTGTTTATCTTAGGATGAAAAACCGTTGGAGCCGTCAGGCAACATTCAGCTGCATAGGGGAGGTCTCGAGGTGCGGATGACCAGTCTCCGATCGGCGGACATCGGCGACTACACGTGCGAAGCCCGCAACGGGGAAGGACACATCTCTTATAACACCAAGATTATTATCGCAGGTAAATCGCCCTTCTAACCCTAACCATTCTTCGCTTATACTTAACTTAAGCTCCACTTAATT
>JAQGAZ010003378.1:0-12020 GCA_034692225.1 Polydesmus complanatus
GGGAATATGAGATTCACCACTTTCGATCTGGGAGGACATTCGCAAGGCACTTGACTTCTATATTCTCGTTTCTCTCACTGTTTTTCCTACGATTTTCCAACGATTTTAGATGGTTTTAGGAGACCAAAAGGGCGTTTTTCTTCGGAATTGGGCCGGTTAGTGATTAAGAGATAATCTTTCTCAATCAACTCGCTTGTTTTTGTCTAATTCAAGCTACATATTTATGCGGTATATTGGCGCGGCCAGTGATTTTAAAAGGTTTGAAATTTTCATTCACTTTATGTAAGGTGGAAAGTGCACTTTTCGGTCTCTCAACCGCGCGGTTGAGACTCTCCAGTAATTAATGTAGAGATGCGTTTTCTCATTCAAGTGATACTATCATCACTATAAAGTGCGAAACTCTTATCAAGATGATTTTAAACTCAAGTTCCAGTAAGTTAGATCTTAATCTTCAAGTTGTTTTTACATAAATTTTAATCTATATTTTACGATTTAACCAAAGTTTTAGGAGAGCCAAAAAATTCATTTTTGTAGTTGAAAACCTTAAACCGAAGCCGGTTTAGAACCCCAAGTAATTTAGAAATTTGCTTTTTCTCATTCAAGTGCTAAGTTTAGACTTATTAAAAAAAAAACAGGTTTTCAGATTATCGAGAAGATTTTAAACTTAGGATGTTTCAGTAAGTTAGATAATGAGTTTTCTTCAGGTGGTTTTGAAATGTCTTTTAACGAACCGGTTTTAGATGTATTTAAGAGACGAAAAAGATGTATCCGCGTTCCAGGTTTTCGTTTTCTACTGCGGCATCTTTTTCTCCTCATTCATTTTCTTTATTTGGCATCCTATTTTTTTTTTTTTTTATAGAGAAAACAACATCTGGTTTATGAATTTTGAGTTTTGTTTTTAATATGTGGTTTTTTTTTTGTGTGTATGTGAACAGAGTCTGCTGACTGACGAACAGCTGGCCAACTGTCCGGTGCTCATCCTGGGCAATAAGATCGACATCGCCGGCGCCGCCAGCGAGAACGAACTGCGCAACTTCTTCGGTCTCTACGGACAGACGACGGGAAAGGTAAGTCCAAACACAAAATCTCTTTTTATATCTTTTAAAAATAAAATTATTTCTAGAATTATTTTTCGATTATTCTTATTAAAACTAAGAACAGCTTGTTGTGATAGAAATTTAAGATTTTCGAACAGTGAGTTGCCAATATAATTCTTTAGAAATCGTTTTTGAGTTCCTAAAAATATTGATTTTAAGTTTGGGGGGAGGAAAATTTTTATTGACAGTTTTTCGAAGTTTTTTTTGAAGTTCTCTAAGTTTGTGGACAGTTCTTGTAAACATTTTTTATAGTTTTTAAGAAATGGATTTTGTAGTTCTTAAAATTTCGTTAACAGTTCATTGAAATTCTGACTACTTATATAGTAAGCCGGGTACTAACCAGTTCTTAGAAATTACGATTTTAATTTACCAAAAAAAGTTCAATTTTTTTTTTATTATTATCAAATTGTTAAAAGTTCTTTAACCAATCATTGTAAGTTCTGAAAAGTTTATATTTAGTTCTGAAAATTTTTAGTAAGTTTTTTTTTTTTTAACAATGAATTCCAAGTTCCCAAAAATATCTTAATCTTAATAATATTCAATAAATTCCGAGGTAAATTCAGGTGAGATCACGTAATTAATCACGTAATTTAATCTTCTCAGAATAACTTTAATTTAATCTTATTCCTTATAGGTTACTATGCGTCAATTTCATTATAATCAAAGAGTCAAGACCCATGCACAGCACACGTTGAAATTCAACTCGACGTTTTTAGAGAGAGGATTTATATTATTTATAGTAAATTGTGCAGCAACTGAGTTACCGAGGACAGAAAAAAAAAAAAAAAGATAAATATCAACAAAATCTGTTACAGTTTTAAGAGGTAAATATTATATCACGTTGAACATGGTTGTTAGGGTTCTTTATTAAAAAAAAAAAAAAAAAAAAAAAAAAAAACATTTTTAATACATTAATTAGGACGTAAACCTACGCAAGAAATGACTTTCCTTCTCCCTCCAACAAGACCCGGGGTACCTGGATCCCACTTTCAATATGATTTATAACAGACTAAGACAAATAAGAAGAAAAAGCAATAATTATTATGTTGTTTATTTTATTTTATTCGAACCGGTAATTTGTTAGGATTAATTTTAATTATTATTCTTGTTTTAGAATAGCAAATAGGTGGCGAGGAGAAAGTGTTAAATTCTTGGATTAAAGTCCACATTTGAGGTGGTGAACCTTTAATATCGTGTAGTCCGGTGATGTCACTGACAGCGCGACAATATTTTGTATTTTTTTTTTAGTGTATAATAATATTGGCTACGATTTGCTATTTAAATCTTTGGTAAGTAAATGAACTCGAGAAGAAGAAGACGCGAAAATCTTACACACGTCACCTCCCATCGAAATGAACGCTCCGAATGAGTTAAGTGTAGGCCGGCGCATCATAATTAATCAGTTATTATTAATTAAACGCGGCTAATATTGGGATAGTCGCGTTCGGTTTGTGAGGGGTTTATAATGTATCGGTGTTTCTCCTCCGGCGTGAAAGACTTTCTCCGACAGAATATTATAAACAAACGCTTTCTCTCACCCAAACAAAAAGGAACTTCATTTCGACCCCCGGGGGCCCAAAACTCATCCACTCGTATCAACGGATCATTCAAAGGTAAGAAGAAAAAAAATTTACATTATACTATCAATAAAAAATATTTTATAATTACTATTACAAAAATTAATTTTTTAATGAGCCCGGTTTGAAAATGTAAGCGAGAGTTTTCCTCTCTCTCTCTCTCTCTCTCTCTCTCTCTCTCTCTCTCGCCATCTCTATTCAATTTCAAATACGCGGTGTCTCGTGTCAGTTGTCTTAAAATAATAATTAAGACAAAAATTAACTCGCAATTATTGCAATGAAAGAAGTGGTTAACAATTTGGGCTAAAAGTACAGTATTGGTACAGTGTGCGTCACACGTCGGTACTTAATTATATTTTCCGTGTGAGGATGTTGGCATTGTCACAGCTGCAGCTGACAAGTGTCACACACACGTACACTAAACTCTCTCTCATACTCTCCACATCGTCAATTATTTTAATTTCCCTGACTACTCTGAACTAGTGGGGTGCATTAAGGAGAGTGGATGCGATTGCGGAAGTGGGGGGGTTTTTTTTTTTTTCAACGTATATAATGTTTGATAAAAGAGAAAAACAAAACAAGAAAATTTTGGGTGTTGACCAATTCATTTTTTTTTATATCTGTCTCATCATATGAATAGACCGAATGAACAATGGAAGGTGGTTCTACGTAGATGTCAATTACAATCGAATCATCCGCGTTATCCTCTTACATTGGTTCAGCGAGCCTGGATTTAGGAGACAAAAGGTAGTTCAAATGTAAGCCCGTAAGTGAATTTCATTTTAAATAGAGAGATTGCGGTTTAGCTTTTTACCTCTCGTTCTTATACTTATGTCTAATTCTTATGGCTTTCGAACTTTTTACTTCATTGGCATCTGTGCTTAAAAAAAAAAAAGTTCCAAAAAGTCTACACTCCAACGTCATAATTTCCATTTTGGCCTCGGCTAGTACCCTCGGATATCCGATCCACTGGAACATTTCAAGTTATATCAAGTGATCAGTTTCCGTTGTCACGTTTTCCATTTCATCTTTCTTTTCTTCACTTTCTTCCGCGACTTCTCCGCTCGCACAATAGTCTCCGCCCATTTCCTCTCCTGTTCTTTCGAAATCTCGCTTAACGTTTCTCGTTGATCCGATTTATTTTCATCCACTCTGTCATTAATTAAAGAGACCAGCTGTTCTCTTAACTTCTTTTTTCCCTCCTTCTGCTTCTTCTGCATTTTCTCCATCACTTTCTTCATCTCATTTACCACTACTTTCAACGCCCACGCCCCTTCATTCACGCCCTCTGCTTCATCTCATTCATTTCCCACCTCAAGCGAGAGGCTCTACCGGTAGCTTGCTTGTGTTTCGTCCATCGCGGCGCGGGCGGCGGATTCGATGGCGGCGTCTGAGACTTTCATCAAACTTTGATTACGGGGGGGGGGGGGGGGGGGGGGGGGGAAGGGAAAAACAACAACCTGGATTTATTTACGATGCGGTTTTTTGCGCCGGAGCTCGGCGGTAACACCACACTACAGAATAAAGTAAGAAATTAATTTCTATAATTTTTTTTTTTTTTTCTAAATAAAATATAATTAAAAAAAAAAAAAAATCTGATTGCCTTTGTGACGGTAAAGAGCGAGAAAGACGACAGCGGCCATGATGGAAGTCATAGCGCGTCTTAATCAAAATTTATTTTTCATCTGAGTAAACTTCTTTCGTAATTTTATCTTTCTCAAAAATAAGAAATAATTTTATAAGAAATTTTATTTCGTAAAACCGCCGCCGGGTTAAACCCTCCTCCAACTGACCACGTGGTCGAAGAGTTCCAATTGTTCGACGGAAGAGACGCGGTTTTAGGAGATGAACGGTACGCGTGCGCGGAATCTTTGTTCATTCCTCACGTCATCGGTCGAAGCGGCACCGCCGTCACACTAGCTTTGCGAAGGCTGCCAGCTATCGAACGAAGTGAAATGGCTAAGAATATATTTCCGGTAGGCGGTAATGCGATGTTGAAAGGATTCGACCGAAGATTACAGGCGGAAATGGACCGCAAATACGCTGGAAATGCCGTCGTTCGTCGCGTGGCTGCTGCCGCCAGACCAACCGCTGTGTGGCGGGGAGGAGCGGCTTGGGCGCGTTCTCCGGGCTTCCCCAACATGTTGGTCACTCCGGCCGAGTACGAAGAGGAAGGAGTACGAGCTTTTCGGAGAAAATGTTGCCTGCAAATAACTTTGTGAAAACTCCCAAAACATTCAAATCTTAATAATCTAATGGTATTTAATTAACGGAGACTGTTTTAAGTGAGCAAAAAACGCAGAAGCTAAAAATTTTTTTTAAAAGGTGTTTGTATTATTAGAAATTAATTATGGAAATAAATGATATGAATTAATAAAAAGTTATTTCTTGCTATTGAATTATATAAATTAATATCCAATTTAACGCAGACGGCAACTCACAATGATAGAAATAGCTTTTTTTTAGATTATTACAATGATCCAAAAACTGTTAATCATTAATTAATGAAAATGATTTATTATTTTTCTGTAGATTTTTCATGGGTCTAACGCCATGCTGTAGATATAGGAGTGAAGCATTTTGATGACGTCATAATCGCACCCCCCCCCCCCCCCAACTATTTAAAGGTAAGCGAAATTATTAACGATGACGTTTTCAATTGTATTTTTTAAGCGCTAAAAAAGACTGTTGCGAGGAAACGAGGGGTAAAAGGCGCTGAGAGAGAATGGATGGCAGCGCCGTGTAGAGACGGTTGACGTCAACTGCGCTTGAGCCGCCGACTGCTCATCTCCAACAGCTGATTCCTTCACAATATTCATCCACCTCTTCTGTTCGTAAAGCAATTTTAAATAATTAAATTTGCTAGATTTTAATTTAATGTACTAAGGTATGTTCTTTGGGTATTAAGGAAATGGCGGTTCAATTGCTCAGAAGATCATCTCGGTTCTCATCCTTCGATCTACACATTAGGTATGTTCATTTGTCCTGCTCCGAACACCGCATATCACGTGACCAGTTCATAAAGCGACAGCTAAACTGCAAGCTTACAAATGAACGCTTTTTGTGGAAAATTTAAGCGAGAAACACGGATAAAACCTTGACGAATCGTTTTGTTTTTAGTAATACTTTTTAAAATATTCATTAATATTTTTGTGGAATTTATAAACCATTTTATTAATAATAATAAATTTTAAAACAAACATTTTAACAAAATTTCACTTAGTCAAACGCTGACCATCAAAATTAATCGGAATGGCTATTAAAATACCCTACGATCTGAACTTTCTACTCCTCCTCTTGATCAGGAGTAAGAAGTTCGTGTCCAGAACGTGAACCGAACGACAAATGAACACGGGACAGTGAACTCAGTTCATATAAATGAACGGTTTTCTGGCCCCGAACATGTTCGGTTCACCCAAATGAACATACCTACTGTATTTACATTCCAATGGTTACAGCGGAATAATTCAGCTCACACACCTTTTTGGTAATTTACGTAGCGTAAAAATATAATAATCTTATTGTATTTTATATACTTTTTATTTTGAAAAGCATTTTTTATTTGTTGTGGCAGGGAGTTACTAATAATTATTTTTTACAGGTTAATATAAACGTTGAAGGTTTCGTCTGCTGGATTTCATTCATTCGAGAGATCCTGCGGCAGCATTCCTCCTCGTCAGCACTCTGGCTCGTCTGAGGAATTTTAACGATGAATTTAATTCTGCTCAGCGAGGTTTATATTTCAAGTTTTTTTGTGCGACGATAGTTGTGTGCTAAGTCATCGAGTCATTGAAAATGATAAACCTTTCTCTCTCGGGGGTAGAGAATTTGTGGTGGCGCCGCGGACAGATGATTCGCGTTAACTCCTGATTGAGCCGACTGCTCATTTTGAACAGCTGTGTGCCATTTCAAAAGGATATTCATAGATTGTTTTGCTGGATTCGTAAGGCATTTACATGTAATAATAATACTATATTTTAATTAATTTTACTAGATTTTTAATTAATGTACATATAGCATATTTTTTTTAATAGTCAAACGTTGCCTCGGTTCTCCTTCTCATATGAACATTCCTGTGTAAGTGCATCCGAACTGGCTAAACTGTAACTCGGCTCACACAACTTTGGTAATTCACTTTGGTATAAAATACGGTAAGCTATGTTAATGATTTCTCAATTGTCATAAATATTTTACTGATTATTTTTTAATTAATTTCTGCAGGTAATAAGTTTGGAAGTGGCATGTTTTGCCTATTGGATCTCATTTAAAAACTCTTTGCCACATCCCCATCCTCTTCTTCAGCTGTCTTCTTCGTCTGAGGAATCTTTTTCCAAACCTTAACGATGATATTTCAAGATTTTAATGCAACGAAATTATCGTAGTCAGCGAAATTTATATGTATCTGTTCCAGCGTAGTTTTCAACAAAACTCTACTTCTCAATAGCAAATTTTAATGAATATCCGGGTATAGCTTTTATTAAGTAAGAGTCTTACTTGAGATAGTACATCATTGCGTGAGTACTCTTTCGGCTTATAGTATGTGTGTTTCTCGCGTAGTTCGTTTACTTTCATATCCGCGGAAGAAGTGGCGAATTTATAATAATTATCAGCAGCCACCATGTAAAGTGAGTGGTAGTTGGTAGCCAGCGGCGTTATTGGCTCTCTACTGAGTAGCGGTGGTGTTTTAATCAGTAAAGACACTGGAAGACCACTCCGCCGCAAACTTCAACCGACGACACTTCGACTTTTAAGTAATGGAGAAAGTGGAAGCTTAACAGCTGAAGAAAGATGAACCAAAGCCCTCCTTACAAAAGGTAAACAACATTTTCTGGTACACCATACTTAAATTTATGTGTGTTTTTTTTTTTTTATGGGTGTTGTTTATAATGTGCAAAATATAAATATTTTTTGTTTGACTTTGCGTCAATCCGATATTGATCTTTTATAACGGGTTCTATAATCTATATTCGTTACAATTACACAAAAATATCTGACTTAAGACTTTTTATCAATTAAATAATTTTTAATTCTTAAATTTTATATTCAAAAGTAATTTTACTAAAATTATAATAATTTGTTTTGTACATAAATTTCAAAATTAATTCCACGCATTGATCGCTTTGACCCTCCTTTTTCGTATTGGAAATCTAAAAAAAAAAAAAAACTAGCGAGAAAATGTTCAACAATTAAATTTTTTGAAACATGTCTCTGAAAAAAAGCGTGTCTTTTGATACAAAAAGAAATTCTGTTTCTGCGCGATACAATTATAATAATGGCCCAGCTTATAAAGAACCAGATAAATACAGTTAAGTCTAGCCATGACCTTTCCTTAAGTCATTGTTACCTCCTAGTGTATCCCTCTATACCGAAGCAGCAGCACAGACCCAAAAGAGTATGTGCAGTGAACGGGTTGTAGCTGATCATTTCTTCTAAGGCCTCCTTCAAAGTTAAACTAACAACTTGTTAAATTAAAAGCAAGATATATTATTTTATATTCGATAAAGATAAAATGATGAGCAGAAGCGAGAAGCAAAAGCGCAGATTTCAATGCGGCAATAATATCAATCAAACAAGCGGGTAAATTAATATTACCGACCTTTTTTTTTTTTTTTTTGATAAACTTAAAAGAAAATAAATTAGGTTTAGGCCTATCTTTTTTCTTGCTTTTGCTTTGCTTGCTTTTGATTTTTAAGCACGTGTTCTCCAACACTCGGTATCTCGGGGATATCCATTGTAATGCTATTCTATTGCGCAGAAATACTCAAAAATTTATTTATTTTTTAATCGTAAATGTGTAATCTTAACTTTAAATCATATACCGGTATTAATTTTATAAACCGAAATTGTATTCAATTTATATAATACAATGCGAAATTTTATTGTATTCGGCTTAATTTTATTATTTAAAAAAAAAAAAAAAAAAATTTTTTTGTTTTAATATTTAATTTAAAAAAAAAAAAAACGTTTTATTTTCAATTATTATCTTTGTGAGTCAGATCTAAAAGAAGGAGGTTAGAAAGCGGCCCTTTGATCGATGCCCTCGATACGAAAGAATGTAAGTTAAAGACACTCCCATCCAACTGTTTACGGCATATTTTGTCCTTCGTGACTTATGAGAAGGTGTCCCAAATGAGGCAGGCGAGTAGAGTCTATTGTTATAATTATATTGTTATAGGTCATAACAATAATTATTAATGTTAGGTGTGCACAGCGTTTAATGAAATCGGCAAAAAGCTGCTGGCTAAAGGGCAGAGAGAGCTGGAAAGCCGATTGAAGGGAGAGATGGAAAGGGCTGAGAAGAGGGTCCTTCTCCCCACCAACGTAAGGTCATCGTACGACACGATTCGTTTCCTTAAAAGCTTGGATGAAGCCGTCTACGATTGCGCAATATCCTACAAGTACCACGTAGACTATTTTGTGGCGGGAAAAGTAAAACATTTTAAAATTTTTAATTTAAAAAAAAAGTTTTTTGTATTTAGTTGTTGGACGAGATTAATTGTCTGCTAAATGATTTTAACAGTTTGCTGATGCCTTATCACTGGGAGCATGAGTGTGACCAACAAAAGCTACACCCGCTTCTTGGTTCCATCATTGCCCACTCGGATAAGGCATGGCGACACTTTGGAATCGAAATTTTGAGACACTTCATTTATTTCGATCACGAAGCTGTAGGTAAAGGCTTATTTTTGTTATTAGGGGGCTCTTTCTATAGAATTTTAATATTTTATTTTTGATAATTGCTCTTTATGTAACAGTTAATGGTCTTAAGCAGAATACTTTAGAGAGGCTCGCACTAAACGATCAAAATGAAATGGTGAGAGCTGACAGAGAGAGAGAGAGAGCGTCGATTAATTTTTTTTTTTTTTTTTTTTAATATTTTAAATAGAGAATAATAAAAACCAAATTACTTAAAAATCGGAGGCAAAGGATCAATTGTGGACATGAAATGAGCGGGGAACTCCTTAAAGTAATTGTAAAGTTAAATGAGAATGTGTTGGCTTCAATTCTAAGAGTGAAGAAAGTGGATGAAGAAGTGGAGAGAGTGATTAACGGAAAGGACTTGTTGGACAGTGAGGGTCGAAGCAATTGTCTTTTGCAGCTATCCTCCTCTAGCTGCTGGCCACTCGGGTAAATAGAGAGCATTTTTTTTGGCTTAATTGAAATTAATAAAATTGAATTTTTAATAGGAAAATGGTGGGAATTGACGTTGGTCCAAAGCGACGACGACCTAACCTGGCAACACTTCCTTCATCTTGCATCGAAAACATCGTGTCCAATTTTAACTGCGATAAAATGGCCCAACTGAAAACAGTGAGTAACAAAAACCTTTGCTGATCTTAGTACAGTATGTACGTGTATACAGTGAAACCTCTACACAAGACCACCTCCCAAGGAAGACCACCTCCCAAGAAAGACCACTTCCCAAGGAAGACTACCTCCCAAGGAAGACCACTTCCCAAGGAAGACCACTTCCCAAGGAAGACCACCTCCCAAGGAAGACCACATCCCAAGGAAAACCACCTCCCAAGGAAGACCACTTCCCAAGGAAGACCACCTCCCAAGGAAAACCACCTCCCAAGGAAAACCACCTTCCAAGGAAGACCACTTTCCAAGGAAGACCACTTTCCAAGGAAGACCACCTCCCAAGGAAGACCACTTTCCAAGGAAGACCACCTCTTAAGGAAGACCACCTCTTAAGGAAGACCACCTCCCAAGAAAGACTACCTCTCAAGGGAGACCACCTCTCAAGGGAGATCACCTCCCAAGGAAGACCACCTCCCAAGAAAAACCACCTCTCAAGGAAGACCACCTATTAAGGGAGACCACCTCTCAAGGAAGACCACCTCCACTCGAGACCATGACCACCCATTTTCGAGACCTCCGATTTTCCCCATGTTAATAATGCACCTCCCAACGCCGACCACTTCTACTACAAGACCATGACCACCCATTTTCAAGACCGCCGAGATGTTGCGCAGTGGCTTACTGCGCATTATGCGTTTAATGCGCAATATTAAAAAAAAAAAAAAACTCTATATTTCAAGACCACCTCCATTTGAAAACCACTTTTAGTGGGTCCCAAAGGTGGTCTCCGTTGAGAGGTTTCACTGTATTAATAAAAAAATAATCCAAAAATATATATTTTTTTTTTTTTAATTTTTTTTAACAGATTTGTAAGTCTTTTAACGAAGCTTGCAAGAAAGAAGTGAACCGAGAGTTTGATAACGCGCGACAAAAATTGGAATTTGAAATAAAACGCAATGAAAAAAGTGATATGCGCTGTGCACATAAACTATTCGCTGTACTAACGAATATAATGAAAGACTTACGCGGTTTTCTACAATTGTGTGAAGACAACTATAAGCGACATTTAGGAAGCGATTATTATTATTTTGTAGCTGGGAAAGTACGTTATCATTTTATTTTAATCTAATTAATTAATTATAAATTTTTTTTTTTATTTATTTTTTTTTATTTAAGGTGATGGATGAAGTGAACCATGTAATGTATACAAATCCGGGTGGACCTGCTAGCATTATGTTTGCCGACATAGATCGAGATTACACGTTCCGACCCCATTACGTCCTCTTCCGTCTAATGGATGTGGTTTACAAAGCCTTTTATCATTTTAAGTTTAACGTTGTTCCACGGTATTTGGCATCGACCCAAAATCACACTTTTGTTCCAGGCAATTATTATTATTTTTAGTTTGTAAAAAATTGTAGATTTTAATTTTTTATTAATAATTTTCTATAGATTTTTTTATTTCTGGTGTCGAGAGAAAAGAAAGCCGTAAATGTAAGGAGTAGAAACAGTTTTAATTTTGATTTTGATTATAATTATTATTTTAGCTGGAAGAAATAGAGAAGTTAATCGAAGAAACGGATGTGGAAATTGAAAAGCAGAATGATAGGAACAGGAAGTTCCTAAAGATTATTTCAGGTTTGAAGAAAAAAGTCTTCATTTTAAATGTTGAAGTTGATGAAAGAATTAATTGTATTAAAAGAACATTATTTTAATAAAAATTCATTTTAAAATTGTAAATTTTAAACAAATTTTTTGTTTTTTTGATATAATTGACATCATTCAATAACTTCCGGTTCTCATTTTTAAAATTAAAATTTTTAAAAGGTTTTACATTTTTTAATGAACTTTTGATAAATTATTTTAAAAAAAGTTTCAAAAAAAAAAAAAATTTAAAAAAAAAATTTTGAAAAAAAAAAATTTTAAAAATAAATTTTGAAAAAAAAAAATTTCAAAAAAAAAATTTCAAAAAAAAAATTTCAAAAAAAAAAATTTCAAAAAAAAAAATTTCAAAAAAAAAAATTTAAAAAAAAAAATTTAA
>JAQGAZ010003379.1:0-12007 GCA_034692225.1 Polydesmus complanatus
TACGTCATAGAAACGTCATAAATGCTTCACCAAAGACGATTGCCGGAATCCGGATTCTTGGTGTAAACATAGTATAAGGAACTAAAGAATTTTAGTTGAGTTTTAAAAATAAAGTGTTGGAAAATAGTAAGTTAATATGAAGAAGATTGTATATTGTAAATTCGATTTTCTATCATGTTTATCTTTATTTATGTCTCTATGGTACGTAAGTCAGAATGAAATTGATGTTAAAAGAGAAGTTTTTGGTCAGATTTTTTCCGTTTTTAAGTTGTCATTAAGTGAATGTTGACGTGATTTCTAACGTTATTTCCGTGTTTTTCGAGTTGTGTGCGTGCTCGTCTACCGAATTTCAGTACCCGGTAGGTAGTATAAAATTTCTATAATAAATTTGGAGGATACGGAATTTGAAAACCCGCGAAGGAAAAAAAAAAAGAAAAGATTTTTTTGAAATAAATACTGTAATAATAAAAAAAGGTCAGCGACCATTTACAAAATGTCAAATCCAATCCACATTCACTCTTTTCTTTCTTGCAGTATTAATGCAAGCCTACTGAATATACTTCTAAATAAAGAAAAAAGAATTGTTTGCTTATCGTTTGTCGTTCTGCGATGATGCGGATAATTATACCATTTATTTTCCCGACAAATTAATTTTTTATCTCTTCGTTTTCTTACATTTTTGGAAGCTTAATTCTTTACGAAAACAATTTGAAACCAACCAGACTAATGATATTTGCAGAATGTCGACGATATTGTATATAAAAAAAAAATCTTTCATTTTTTGATTTTTTTCTTTTCTAATTTAACTTTTAGAAATGGATTTTTCTTATATAAAGTAATAAGAATAGCATTTCTTGTACTAAAATTGAAAGGAAAAAGAGTTTGCGTGAACTTTATTCAGGAAACAAGAAGAACAATTACATTTTTGTTGTGCCGGAAAATAACTTTACTTTTTTATGTAAAACTTCTTAAATTTTACTCGAAAAGTAAATTGGCTAATTACATGAACATCGAGAAGGAAAGAAAGCTACAAATTTTAATATTTAACAGCTCACACATAATAAAAAGATTAGGCCTATAGTTTAGAAGAATTTGTCATTTCAATTTATGTGCTTCCATTATCATTCATTTAGAATTTTAGAGTAATATAGTTGAGATAATAATGCAATAAACGGCTAATTCAAGTTTTGCAGTAAAAATATTCAAAAATTTTATCATTGAGATTATTGTAATTATAATGTAAGTTGACTTCATTTTGGTACGTCTGTAATAATTATTATGCAGCAGTTAAACGCCAGAATATTTTTTTCGTCTCATTTGTAACCGTTTACGTAGAAAATCTGCGGATGAAATTTTATTATAATGAACTAAAAATTTTCCCCGTTTCAGATTTTCGATCTGAAAAAAATGTTTTCATTTTTTTAACTTAAGGATTTTATCAAATCAAGATGGGATAGAAAAATCTAAATTATAAACAAAATATTTTTTAAAAAAAATACCGGTAGTACATCTACTGTACATACTGTAATGGTTAAAATAATTATGTAGCCCTGCGAGCGAGTTTCAAAAAAAAAAGTACCGGTAGTTAATTATTTATTTTTCGTTCTTCGTTATTTTTATACTAATTGCGTTTTTCCAGTTATTAATATTTTTATTATTTTTTTTTTCTCTTTTGCAGGTTAAAAAATAAAATTGTGAAGGAAAGTGCAATGTGTTGAGAAAAGACAGGCAAAATTGTGTTTGTTTTTTTATACATAAGTAAAAAATGATGGTGCAATAAAAGATGTGAAGGAACATATAACAGGAAGCGGAAATGAATCAAGTGATAAAAATGAATCATCCTCCTCCATTAGCTCCTCGGAATAGCAACGGTGCGGTCACATCTCCCTCTCCATCCTCCCCTCTCACGGTGAAGATGAACGGTGTGATTCCTCCGCCTACTACTCCCTCTCTTCCTGTGGTCAGAAATCACGCGGTTAACGGTCTCCCACTGCCTCATAATGCTAGCTTCGGTAAACATAATACCAGTTGCAACACACCTACCAAACCTTACGAGATGTCTAACGGTCCAAATGACTCCAAAGTCCTCTTAAGTCACAGTTTGCTTCATGATACGTCGCAGGAACTTATGTCTCGTTCGGTTCTGAGTGGGACTTCGGGTGTGGGTATAATTGCCGGTCCCAGACTTAGAACTCCCAACCCCATACCAACTCCCACACCTACCGCTCCTTCCAGTACTACCTTGACCGGAACTGTACCCAGTCCGACTCTGATGATGAATCCGGTGATGACCGGAGCGAGTTCTGGAACGGGTGGGGGAGGATCCACAACCTCCGTCAGTAGGCACGACCCGCATCTTAATACAAATAATAATATTAGCACGTTAACTCATCAACAAACTAGTTTTCGACAGTGTTGTAATGTTTCTGTGAATGAGATTTTATACTCTTTGGCTCTGTTGGCCGTGGTCTCGATATTTTTAGCCGCTTTGGCAGTGCTCTTCTTACTTAAAGTCATGTCCATCAATGTAAACGACGTCAACCTCGCTCCTCCCAACATCGCTCTGTGCAATGTTTCAGCGTTTGGAGATAGAATCGTGGATGCGAATGAATTTCGTTTGGTGTACGAAATCGTAGTCGGACTCACTACGTGTACCATCTCGTTAGATTTCACTTGTATGCTCGTCTGTTGCGCTCAGTTCATTTTTGCATCCAAATTGGCTAAAACCCTGCACGGCAGAGAAAGGTAATAAAAGTGTATGAATTTAAGAGGCAATGTGTTAACAACAGATCTTGCAATAGTCCTATCAATTGTTCATTATTTAACAACTACAGTATTTAATTATTAATCTTGAATTAAGTTAAACTTTTGGAATAACACCTACTGTAATTATTAAGTTGCTCATTTAATTTATTTCAAAAAGTAATTAAAATGCAATTTCATCAATAAAGAAACTTTTTACAGCATGCATGCTGCATAATAGAAAAAAAAATTGTAATTCATTTTTGAAGTTAAAACTTGATACAGTGTAACCGTATTGTATTTTTATAGAAATGCATTTGACAATTGCAATTTTATGAGGCAGCACGTTTTCCAAACCTAGATTATATTAGATTTTTTTGTTTGAATATTATGCTATAATTAGACTATTTAAATTTTGGTAGTTATTTACACCAACGGTTAGCGTAAACAGGAAATTATTATAATGCTAGAATTTGGAAAACTAATTGTTGGTTCTGATTGGTTTTAAAGAGCTCGTTGAAAAAACTTATAATTAAAGCTAAAGCTAAACAAGTCTTAATTTAATGGTGGGTGTACATTTAAAAAAAATGGAGAGCTTAAATTTTCGAACATTTAATTGCACTACCGGTATCTTAAAACAGCAAAATTTAACTTGCCTGTTATTGTACTTGGCGGCATTCTGGTTCATTGATGCTCTCTGGAGATTGTCGCCAATACCGAATGATGAATTTTGCGAGCTTCTTAAATTAATACTTTAGTTTGTGCTAATAAGATTTATTTGTATATAAGTATGAAAAATTGTAAGTTATAATGCTATAATTATATCGCTCATATACTCGTATCTTGCAATTTGTATAAACTATTATTAATAAATTGAACTTGAAAAATGATATTAATTTTTGGTTTTAATTTCAGAGCGATTCAGTATTTGAAGTCCAGTTCGTGTTCTCGTGTCATTGCCATCGGAGGATTCTTCATCTCCATACCTGTCTTATTGACTGGTGAAAAGAAATTACTCGTTACTGTTTATAAATTTTACTTAAGTTTTTTTTTTTATTTTTAGGTATTATTTTATACGCTTTCATCCAATTTGAAGCAAAATCGGCGATCATCACCAGTTCGTTCATCGGCTTAAGCATCGTATTCTGTGGACTGGCAATGATCCATAATGTGTACGTGTGGCAGCAACAGAAGACGAAAGCATCGGTCACCCGTGCCCATCGCTTGCAATCTCCATTAGAACTGAAAATCCGGTCGAGTAATTCGGAACAGTCGTCCAGTCACGGTTTGGACATGACACAAAACGCGAGCATGGAACTCTCGACGCTAGTTTGACTAGGAAAGTAATCATGTGAAACATTGACGGACCATAATTTTATAAATGTTCTTTTTTATTAAGTTATTTATGTGCTTTTTTAAATTTTTATGCATTTTTGATAGGAAATTTGGCATTAAGTTTGTTCGACATTCTTTATGACTGTGCCAATGTTTATACTACAAGTATTAATTAATAATTAACAAAAGCTAATTTTTGTGCATATATAAATTTTTTTATATTGGAATATAAAATACAATTCCTCATATAAATTAAAAGTGCACAATTTTTTTTATAAAATATACAAAGATATTATCAAATTAATTTTTTTTAATAAATTGTAATAATGTTATGTTTTGTGTGAGTAATTTCCTTTTATGGAGCTTATCTAGATTTTTTAATTACTTTGTTAAAGATTTATTCAACAGTAAGTTTGAAAAACTAACTTTTGTCGAACTTTCACCAATCGGTCGCTATCATTTTAGGTTCAAGTTGGTCCGAGTGATTTTCGCCCCCTGTTATTTCGAGGCTCAAGCGAACAGAAAGTTGTTTTCATTCTTACTGGGTCAGGCGAAAATGAACTTATCAAAACCAAAATAAAAATATGTTTTAGAAAATGAATTTTTAGAGTAACTTACAAGGACAAATAAAGGAATTTACATGTACAGGGATCGCGGGAAAAATAATATGCTGAAATAATACAACAAAAACATAATTGATTGGAAATTGTGATTTTCATTTTATAGCAATTTAGGTTGTCCAGTGGTGAAATACGGCAACAGAATTTTATTACTGGTTGCAGGTCGGCTGGCTTTATTTTTGATATTTATTCTTAACCCTAATGAATTATGCGGGTTATCGTATAGTGGTTTTCTCAAAATGGTTTACACTATTTTTGTATTGGTTAGTGGTAAAAGCATACCGGTATTAATCAAAAGGTAAAATCAGAAAAGATATCGTCGATCAACAATGTAAATCAACAAATTTTGGATTTCATTTTAAATTTGAAGTAATATTATAATATGATTGAAAAATTGTACAGGACAAAAAGGTAAGCCAGTTTGCGACGAAGTTTTAAATTCACCAATTCGGCCAAAAATTACTTGCAGCAATTTGATTTTAGCCGAAGTGTTTCCATTGACACTTCACAACTTTAAAAAAACTGGGTTTCGACTTGTGAGAAGAGGTTTGGTGGAATCGGGCTTGCAGAAGATGGAAATCCTTTGCATTTTCAGCAAAATATTAAATACATGTACAGTAATTATTATGGAACTCAATTTCGTCCACGCCGAGTGGTTAAAAAATATTGTAGGAGCTATTAAATTGCAATCGCCATTTATTACCAATAATTCTCAAAACAATTTACGGTGTGCTAGGCCGCAGCCCGCTGGCATGCGATTTACTTCTAAAGGGACAAAAGATACACTTATGTTATTCATAGTGGAATAATAATTTATTAATGTCATCCATTTAAATAAATTTGATCAGGCAAAAGGTGACGTAACCCGTTTGTCGGTGAACGCTATGCCGCCCCTTGGGATTCCGCGCGCCACCGTGTGGTCGCTTTCACATAAAACCCGGCTTCTCTCTTTCCTCCTTGTTTTATTCGAGTCTCGTGAGTGTTTGGTGCGTTTGGATTTGATAGATTTGTGGCGGTCATAAGTTATAAATTGTGCGCGTACGTATTTGTTTCAATCTTCGTTATAATAATAGCGTTTAGAATTTAATTTGCCGGAATAAATAATTATAAATATGGATTTATAAGTATGAGTGCGTAATCACCGGTACATTACAGCATCTGAATTCCTCTATTGCGTAGGAATGCGAAACTACAGTACTGTACTTTTATGTATCCAAAGAGAACTGTAGTTAACAATATTCATCTGAATGAAATTTTATGTGTCGCGTTGGAAGTGAATTAAAATGTCGAGATTTATTTGTGTATACTTCAAGATTAATTCTTCATTTAATCTAAAATGACCGAAGAACCAGTCGAACCTTAGCGAGCTCGGAGATCGACAGCTGCATGAGCATGCCAAATTGGCTCTTCAATGGCGGATAATCTTCTTGTAGCGTTCAACAATCGAATTTTCTACACAATTTAAAAAGGTAGGAAATAATAATTAATTATTATTATAATTTTTATCAAATACTATCGGTAGGCTTACTATATACAATTTTATTCAGAAAACTTTTTGATACTTTTAACTCGGTTTGTGTTTTTCGTTCATCAAGTTTCGAGTGAATGTTTTTTTTTTTTTTGTTTTTTTAAATTCCGATCGCATATTATAATATAATAAATGTATCGCGATCGAACGCTTGTTATTACAAAATATTATTTGGATATAATAATTCATTTGTTGGGTAATTGTGAGATATTTGCTGCATTTCGGTTCTGAAATCTTAACTGCACATTTTTCATGGAAGCGTTGAACATGGGACAGGTTTGCGATTGGCCGTTGTCGTAGTCGGGAGAGGGCGTGGCCGAGTTGGTTGGCGCGTAGTAGTCACGTGACCGACACAGTTTCGGGCGGGGAATTCGAAGACGTTCGACCTCCATCCAGCTCTCCATTGCGCCTATATACAGGAGCAGCACAGTAGCCTCACTGGAAAAATAAAATTTCAAAATTATAAGTTAACATTAATTATTTTTTCCAACTAACAATAAAGCTTAAATTAAGTTTATTATTTAACAATTAATTATTTTATAAAGATTCGTTGGTAAAATTAATGTATCGCAAAAATAAACAAAAAAAAAAAAATATTGTTGCATTATTCAAGGTCAGCGAAAATACGGTTAAAGGGCGTAATTAAATTCTGAATTTATTAAAAAGTTATTTTTTCTTTCTCGTTTGAGCAGTATTATAACGGATAATTATTTGTAAGTAAACAGGTTGTCAGTTTATTGTATTTTAGATCGAGGTAGTGGATTCAATATTAATCATTTTTATGGTTAGTCAATGCCAATCAAAGCGAATAATAAAAATTAATAAATTCGAAAATTTACTTTTTTTTTTTTTTTTAAAAAAAAAAGACGTTTTTTTTAGAAATGTAAATATTTTCAGTGAACCGCAAATTGGCGAAAATTTAACCAACATCTGACCAACATGATTGTACAGTATTTACAGTTACATGTAGTTTAACCACAGTAACGGGCAAAAGCAATTTGCAAGGTCTTCGTTACAACTTGATGTAAACATCATCTGTTTAAAATGAGAAAAAAATGACTTCTTTAAAATGGTTGCAAAAAAAGTACAGTACAGTATATTAATTATCAATATTCATTACATGTACTATAATTTTTTTTTAATTAAAATATTTCAATGAACCGCGAATAACGTAGTTTAAAGATTTTATTTAAAAAAAATAATTATACAGGGTATTGATAATAAATTAGAATGACGCATTTTGACTCTATTAATGATATTGGAAAACGGGTAAATATGCAATTAAAACAAAACAATTGGGTTGATTAGCTGATTACGCGGTGTGCGTGTTTTCGGTTCATCGTTCTTCGCCATCAAATCCTATTCGATTTTTAGAAGCAGCGAAAACATTGCGAAATTTACGGTCCAATTAAAAGCTGAGAGAGAGAGGGGGGGGGGGGGAGCGCGTGCAAAAGATAAGATTTAGTCATTTTGCAACGAGATCATCGGCTGCGTAGGTTGAGATTCGGGTCACGAAAATCAATTGTTTCAATTTTGATTGAGATTTTAGCTTAATTGCATTGCACGGATAATTTTCTGTGAGTACGCTAGTCAAGGACGCATGCGCGAATCAGCTGTGAATCTCTATCATTTTGTTAGAAATGTTCTCAACGTACACTTTTTCTGCGCGCGCATATTCTCTCCCTCGTAGCTTTTTTTTTTATATATTATTTTTTATTTTAAAATATTATAAATTATATATTTTAATGAAATTGGTTCAAGGAAAGAAAGTCAAGGAACGACACGCTTTGCCTCGTAAACCTTCAACAAGTTTTCAACTTTTATATTTAAAACATTGCTAGTACTGTAATTTACTGTAATATCTTTCGTTTCTTTTGTATCTTCAATTTTGCTTTTTTAAAAAAAATAAATAATAAATTTAAAATTTTACTTCGCAGAAAGTTTTTAAGGATAGATCACATGCACTAGAATTTTCTTTCCCTTGATTAAGGTACTTAAACTTGATTTCAAATGTTGGTGAGAGCAAAAGAAGTTTTAATGAACAAGAAATTTTTTAAGAAAAATTTGAACGAATCTTTCTTAAGCCGACTTCCCACGGCCTGTGGTTTGACGAACTTTTACGAAACCCCATAAAGCTTTTCGCTTCTACGAATAATTTGAAAGCTATATTTCATAAATCTTAAATAGTATATCAGAAATTGAATTTAACTTAATACGAATGCTAATGAAATAAAATAAATTAAAATTGGTCGTAAATTAGAAAATTTACACCCTTGAGTCCAAAAATCACCTTCTGTCATATTTTTGCTTTAGGGGGTTGAAAACAGGGTCGTCATGCGTCACGCCAAAACCCTTTGATCGCCATTTACCGACATTTTGTGGGAAAGGTCGAATCACTACCCGCCACCCAGGCTATCGCGCGCCTTATAATATGCTCTTGCACGTTTGAAAATTGTAATCTTATTATTATTTTTGTTGGTGGCAACCGCGTCGATTAGTTATGTGTTGAATGGATTTTTATATCGGTAAAGGTTTTTGGATCTGTGAACGCGTTACATTAGGCAAATCCCGCATGTAAAGAACAGGTACTATTTTTTTCTTTATTTATTAAATAAATTTAAATAAAGCTAGTTTGTTCGTTTGATTAAGAGTGGGGCATAAAAATTTGATTTAAATTTACATGTGTAAAAGCAATTTTTTTTTTGTTAATAATCTATAAAAAGCATTTTGAATGTTGAACATTTTATTGTAGAAACTTAATTGTGGACATTGTAAATTTGTAATGGCATGCTATCCTTTAAAATTAAATCAAGGTCACCCCATTCAATGCCCATCGAAAATAAATTTTCTATTTAACAAAAAAAAAAAAAAAAACCATGTGAAGACATTGTATTGTTTTTTGTTTAATCTGAAAGCCCATTTAATTTTTTTTTTTTTTCAATATTTTTAAACGGTAGAAAAGTCATGTGGGTTACTACGCCTAATAAAGCTGCAAAGGTTAACGTGACAAAGCCTATCACTCTATCGTTACCGGTAGTTAATGAGTTCGCGGGTCACCCACCGACACCCAATCCGCCTCGTCCAACGCTCTTTCGGCCTCTTCTATTTTTTATTTTTTATATATTAAGTTGCCACTGGATATCTCGATCTATATTGCGTCACGTAATCTTGATTTAAAGTTATGCTCAGTAGATTAGGAAATGTTATTAAATGAGATTAAATTTTTTCAAGCAGGATTTTGGAAGGCTTTCTTTTAAAACTAGATCAACATTCAATAGATTCGATTAATTTTTTAATTTTTTTTTTGGTAGCCATAGATTAGATTTGTCTCGCAGTTTAACAATGATGAGCATGTCGATGATTAATTAAAGCTAGATTTTACCAAGTACAACGTACATTACTGCACATTGTTCTCGTTTTTATAAGTTATAGTATTTGTAACGGGAGGTTGCAGGGAAGTGGCAAATATTGTAATGTGAGTGGTTGTGAGGAAGTGGATGCGCCTACTTTACATAACGAGCGGCTAATTGAAGGCAACGGCGAGTGATTTATTTGCATAATTGAGAGAACTTGATACGATTGAAGTGCGAGAAGCGAAGTGACGTAAATGTGAGTGGGTGGTCAAGTTTGGAGTGGGCGGCGGGTGAGCGTGGGCGGTGGACAAGATTGAAACAAACAGAGACAACACCTAAATTAGATCAGGACGTCCTATTCGCAGGTGACCTTTGCATACGCAGCTTTATTTCCGGTTCATTTTGTGAAATGATTTTATACGAACAAATGGCAGTGTTCCATGCGGTTTGAATACAGTATTTTGTGACGTAAGTTCCATTCGTTTTAGAGAAAACTCTCGTGAGTTTGAAGAAAAGAAAACAATAAATTTCTATTCGCATAAAAACAACTTGGACGATAATAATTATTTAAGGGTTTAGTGTAATTAAATTAACAAAAAAATATATTAACAATTAAGGGTTTATAAAACTGCATCCGCAGTTCTAACTCGGTTTAAAAGTATGAGTTGAGTTTTTTAAATCCATAGTGATTTAAGGCGCTATTTATTTATTTATTTATTTTGACAAAAATATGAGTTAAGTTTTCGAATTTTTTTTATCGGTAGTTAAAATGGATGCATTGGAATCTATAATAAAAATTTTAATAAAACCTGTTTTTATCAATTTAAGAAAAATATAATTTTCGCCACCGTGGATTTAAGGTGCTCAAATATTACGAATGTCAAATATAATTCATATTTTTGTTTACATAACCAATTTATATTTTTATTCTTTACAGTATTATATTAATAATTTTTAAAACGTTTTAATAATTAATTTTTAAGCTTATTTTTCAATTGTCAAATTATGACATTCAAGTTATAACTATATAACGAATTTATATATATTTTTTTTTACAGCATTATATTATTAATGATTTTAGAAAGTTTTAATAATTAATTTTGAAGCTTGGTTTTCAATTGTCCAACTATGACATATTTTTTTTTTGCTTTGTTTTTGCATTATTCAAGTTATAACTTGAGTCTTTAGAGTTTAAAATTGACTTTGAAAATGTTTCATAGCTTATAATAATTTTGAAAGCAATTTTAAAGTGTATTTAAAAATAGGGGAGAAAAAAAATTAAGTTTTACCGTAATTCCGCAGTGTTGTCTGTCCTAGGAGCGAGGTATCCGCTCTCACGATTCACCTCCGAATTGAACCACTGACGATGAATGAATGAGGTGCGAACAGGAAAAGCGACTTCAAAGCTCTTTCAAATAATTAGAATAGAAAATTTATTAAAGAATGAAAAAAAAAAAAGAAAAAAAAAAAGTGGGAGGGTGAAGGGAGGGAGGAACTAGTTGTTTACCGCCAACCGGTTTGTTCGCTCACTTCCGCTTTTTCCACGAATGGCAGCGACCTATATACGTGTGGCGATGAGCACCATAACTAATACTACGGTACACGTACTCGGAACAGTTAGTCGCCCACTTGCGCATGCGCACTCGCTCGAAACCTAAAGAAAGAAAATGAAACGTAATGACGAGTAATATTATTAGTCACGTTAAAAAGTTAGCGGCTAAGTGGGAAAATTCATCAAGTGAACCTGGTTTTCTTCAAAGGAAGAATTAAGTTTCTAACACGTAAAATAGATGAAAGTTTTTTTTTAAATTTTTTTTTGATTGGTGTTGTATTTAGTGAGTTTTTGCGTTTAGGACGTGATAATTGGTGAGAAATAGGTTTTGATGATGTTCTGCTTAGTTGATTGTCTTCTTAAGTCGTCTTGACACCGAAAGAAAGAAAGAAAGAAAAAACAAATCAAGAAAATCATCGTCTTGAATGGTGTAAAAATCACGAGCTTTTTAAATTTAATTTTAAAATATTCGTTGGGGACATCTTTGGAATTCATATTTTAATTTAAAAGTTTACTCTGATGTCATTTAGACGGGGCCGATATACTGCACTTGAAGCAATAATTACTCGTTTAAAATGTGTTTATTATGTGAGATGTTTAGCTTGGCTAATAGGAAAAAATCAATTCAAATTTTTTTTTTTTTATTTTTTTAAAATTTTTACTGATGGCTTCATTAGAATAATTAATTTAGGAAAAAAATTATTTTTTTAAAACAATTTTGACTTATAGACACTATTACAACTTAAGGAATAATTAATTTTTTTTTTTAATTGTTTATATTAAACATAAAAATTAAAATTCTTGCGTTATAAGAAATGGAATTTATTTTTATTCATTTCCGGTATTTATTACCATCGCAAAGGGCTTTATTATTACT
>JAQGAZ010003380.1:0-12005 GCA_034692225.1 Polydesmus complanatus
CCAGCAATCCGATTTGCATAAAAATTTACATGGGTATGTAAAATGACGTCCTCTTTCAAATGGCGCAACTTTCAAGTTTCAGCTGAAAGACGATAAAACCTACAAAAGCTACTGAAATCGATGAGATAGCGACTTATGGACCACGGAATCGTGTTCCTGGGGTCATTTTCCGTATAAAGTTACTTTTAAACCAATTAAAAATACTGTACTTTTTTTTGGTGAATTTATAATTTGGAGAGTTGCCATCGAAACATCTAAAACCTCCCGCTTAAACAAGTCACAAAAATGAGGTACCAACCACAACATGGAAAAAAAAAAAGAGATTTGGATGATTCTATTTTTGGACGTTTCGAAAAACAGCACCTCTACTCTATGCTGAACCCTCTGTGCTCTTAATGTGACATTTTCGTATAGGTTACAGTAAATTACAAAACGTTTGGTGATCGGCCATGCTCTCTCTCTTTCTCAGCAGGGACCTTTTCATCTCATAGACTAATATGTAATTTTTAAGCAAATCTGAGTCGTCAGGTATTAGACGATACTGTATCGAATTGACTGATTTAATAGTAAAATAATTTTAAAAAAACCCATCTTTGTTTATTTCATTTTTAGCTTTTTCAGTTTTAATAATAGATCCAAAAACGTCGACCTCAGATCGGAAAATTTGAAAAGCCACCGCTGTAACGCCGCCGTGTCTCTCCTCAACCGAACATCTGGTGAACATAATGTTTTTTCGAAATCATTTATATCCGTTACATCCGGTTTTGAAATGCTCAATTTATTTTCCTTTACGTCATTTTACACTCGCACACACACAAAATGTTAATCAAATAAAACTGCTTTTAAAAATAATTGATAAAAAATTAATGTATTCACAATTTTCCTTGGATGGTAACATAAAATATCAATTTGATATTATCAAAATTAGCTTATCCAAATGTTTTCCTAACTTGAATCAAACTCATTGTATTTTTCGACAACTAATTTCACCCGCACAAATCGAGCCTGTCAGTTCGCAAATTCAAAAGTCCTTACTTAAAATTATCAACGTTAACGCCGTTGATGGCACTTTGCCTAGGAGTGGTGTAATATTATTAGACGGCGAAGTAATACTCGCACTTAATTGTAACGTCAAAATGAGCCACTAACGTTAAGGAAGATCAGTTAAAAACTTTTAAGAACGGTTTTTTTTAGCCTAGTACTGTAGCTCTAATGCAAATAAATACTAACCTATAATATTATTGTACTTTAAGATGCAAATAAGTTTGGGTAGGCCTACCTGCAAGTTCCTTTTTCATATTATGTCCGCGTCATTGTCTTCGTTGTCAATTTCATCATCTGAATCTTTATTAATTCGGTTTTCATATCTAAATCATATAAATAATTAATAACGAAATGTAATACATTTAGGCCTACAAGGTAAACAAGCTAATTACTTTTTAATGCGACTCAAAACGACGTTGCAACTTTTATTTTTCGCCTGAAGATGCAAAATGGCTTGACATAGTTTAGTTCCCATTTCACGTAACTGCGGAATGCCCAGATGACAATCCTGCGTTCGATTTATAAATTTTAGCATTTTGTTTTTCTAGAGAAAAATCAGAAATTATAACCTTATACGGCCCTTGATCGCATCCACAATAACTGCTCTCCATCGTATAACTAAATTTAAGGTCAAGTTCACGCCATAATGTTACTCTCGCAGTTGATTCCCTATTTTGTTCGACGGTGAAACAGCAGTTGTTTAGACTAAAAGCTGGAGCTAGTTGGTATAAAAGCTTCGGCAAAACCTAACCATTTTTTTTAAATTAGCTTTGAATATCTTTTTTTTTTTACGTCAAAATTATTATTGCGTACTACGCAATGACCGCCTTCATTTAAACGATCTTCTGGAAGCCAAGAGAGTTTACTATTGCATCCATATACAAAAATATTCTTTCGGCGTGAATGACCATGATAATCACAATAAACCTATTATAATTATACAGTATTTAAATAAAAATACTATTTTTTATGACAGTGAATATTAAAAATATTTACCAAAGGCAAGCGCCCAATTGATTTAAGATATTTCAAAAGACTTTTGGCATGAAAAATCGTGGGCTGGAAATCCTTGTCTATATTAAAAATAATAAACCCAATTACCCTTTTAAAACAAAATTATGGCAAAATAAAAAATAAAAAGGAGAAAAGAATCATTGATACAAAAGGTTTAAATGTTGAACTTACCAGGATTAAGCCAACAGCGATTTAAATCTTTTCCGCCAAGTGAGCAGCGATGACTAAAAAAATTAGAAATTAGACAATTGATAACCAATTTAATACAATTTGATTATATTACTTTCCGTTAATAACACCGTCAGGATTTAGCATAGGTACTATTTTGAAGATGAAATTTTCACGAACAGAATCGGCGGAAGGTCGATCGCTTAAGAGAAAGTCAATAGTTCCTATCGCAGAACATTACGTTTAAAGTTAAATCAAGAATATTTGAATATTAAATATATTACCTTTCATAACCCAACTTGCATTTGTTTCTCCAGGGTGTACTCGGGATGTTAGAAATATTTGTTGACGTTGATCAAGATTCGTACTTGAATTAGACGTAATTGTTATTATGGGAACCTCATTGCCACCCAAAGTGTTGCAAAGAATTTGCTTTCGAAAAAACACTGAAGTTCGATCGTGGCAATTTTCCCACTCCGTTAAATGTGTCTACAAAAATTCACATTTTAAAAACTATTCAAATTATTTTAATACAAAAAAATCATAAAATACTTGAAGTAATGAATACGAATATGGATAGTGATATGCTATGTAGCAAACATCTCGTGGATGAGGAAATGTTATTGTAAAGTGTGTTGTAAAATATGTGGAACCTTTGGAACCAGGTGGACAACTATAATAATTGCGAAAGTAACAGATATCACGTCCACTTCTAATCCAATGTGCTCGGCCTAAGTTAGCTTCTCGTACAGAATAAAGTAAAGGCTTCATACCTTTATAATACATGTAACAAGCAATTAAAAAAAAAAAGTAAAAAAAAAATAAATTTTAAATTACAGTATTTACCAAAATTGAACTGAGAATTATTTTTCTCGCTATTTGTAATATAAAATGAATAAGGAATTCCAGCCTCCATATTGCTCACTTCAAAGTAAAACCATTGATGGTGATGATCGCTATTAATATCCGGATTCAAAAGAAGTTCGTAATCATGCGATCCTAGCTAATTTCAAAAAAAAAAAAAAAAATTTGTTACTATAGTTAATCAATAGAAAACGAAACTTTTTAAAACACAGTACCATTATTGCTCGTCTCAAATTTCCACATTCAAACCGAGATTCAAAATGCAAAATTCCAGATATATCTTCCGCTTTGCCTAATCTAGAAGTAAAAATGGATTTAAACTTTTACGCATTTAAACAATTATTAAAATACAATCACCTTTGTAGATCGTCATTTGTTAATGGATTACTAGAGTTAAAAAAGCATTCCTTCTCAATTAATGCATCATAATCGTAAACCACTTTTTTTGAAGTGATCCCACCATAAAGAGAATCCAAATTTTTAAGAAGCATTTCTCTGAAAAAAAAAAAACGTTTTTGCACAAGTTTTTGTAAAAAAATCATTTTAAGTTTAACTATTAAAATAATTATTATTTTCAATTGTTAATGTGATGCATTAATGAAAAAATAAAAATTCAAACTTGTTAAAAAAAACTTTTTTTAAATTTTCAAACCTGCACAATGTAAAATTCTTTTGATGAAGAGGTTCTAAACTTGGAAAGTATTTATCAGCTGTCAGTTCAGGATACGCGATTTTAATAAAAGGTGCTAAGTGTTTCGTAATAGCAGATTTCTTTTTTTGCGTTTCTGCAAAATTAAAGTCTTTGGTGAAATTATCGACTCGTTTCTTCTCGTCTTGTAAGGTGACTTGGGATGCAGATGAAATGGAAGAACAGCTGCCCGTTTCTGCGACGATGTTAAATTTTTGCTGACTTTCAAAGCTTCCGCGTTTTGAAGTTGGTTGAGAATGAGTAAAATCCTTATTTCTTTTAGAAAGACTTATGCAAGATAATACGTCTTGTAAATCTCCGAAAGAGCAATCTTCGTAAGTTCGTATTGGACTAGAAGATCGGCGATTTTGGCTCACTGCTCCAGCTTTATTACTAACACTATTTTCAAGTTCTTTTTCGGGTAAAAACGTTTTATAAAATTCTAATTCCGCATCGCTCAATCCATCAACCGGTAAAACAGATTTATAGGTTTTAGTATCCTAGAAATAAATATAATTCATAATACTGTACGTCTCTCAACAAAACAGTACATGTATTTAATTTTAAACAGGTCAGAGGGTTACCAATTTAGAAACTAATTCATCCTCATCACTACTCGACACCACTTCATCATCATCAACTTCAAAGGAGTCGGAGTTACCTAAAAAAAGTCTTTAATAAAAAATACAAAGCATAATCTTTAATTTTATCAAAATAAATGAACCGTACCTCGTAACATATCGCTTAAAGGTATATTAGGTGGCAATCGAGAAGTTACTGTACCACAAACATTATCAATAGGTAACCATTTTGGAGGAAGACATCTATGGGCCACAATAGTAGCCAGGGATATAATCCAATCATAATCCGATAACGACGGTAAAGCGTGACAAAATCTATAAAGATGACCGAGTCCCTCAACGTCATATATGGCATTTCTTCCAGCTTCTGAAATTCAAAAATAGCCTCAATTAAAAACATCTTCTTAAACGTCTTGCCTATTATATTTTCTTACTTAGTTCCGTCAGATTGATTAAACATGTTAAAATCGCTCGAAGAATTTTCATCTTATTCAGGCCATCTGTCTTTTCCCAAGTCTCCAATTGATTGAATAACAAGCTTACTCCTGATTGGGCAATCACTTCACGGCTATTATATTCTTAAAATTTCAGAGAAATGAAATCTTTAGAAATTTATTAAATATCCATTATATACGCTATAACGCATTTAATACTCGATCTTGTAAGCTGAGCTAAAATTTCTAGCACCAACTTGAGGGTTGTAGATTGACTTCTACCAAGTGAATTTATTAATGTTAAAAGAATAGGAAGAACTCCAAGCTTTCCATAATATGAAGTAAAAGAACCTTTAAATAAAAACGGGGTTAAACAATTCCAAAAAAAATTTCCCGAGGTAGTGGCTACCTTCAGATGTGGCAAGTTTAAGCACCAATAATATTGGTCGTAATTGGAGAAGCCTTTCCATATAACTTTTCATCAAAGAAATCGTCAGTTTCATAGATCCAATTTTTTTCACTTTATAGGCAAAATCTGGATCTAAAAAATTTTCATTTTTATAAAAATAAAAAGAATGAATTTCTTTTCTTGGGTGATAAAAAATTATATTTAAAATCAATTAAGTTAATTAGAATGTGTAAGAATTCAATTTTGGAGGAGTAATTACAAGGTAAAATAAAGGGTAAAAAAATACTATTTTTATTATCAAAGTTGTTTACTTTCTTAAAATTCTCAAAAAGCGGCCAACTAAATGTCTTGAAAAGAGAAATATGTTTAACGCGAATAATGCGCATTAAACTGTTTTTTGTTAATCCACTAAATAAGTAACATAATGATTTTCTTTTTAAATTCTAAAAAGGTAATAAAATACTGTACATTACATTTTCTTAAATAGTATTTCTCACTGAATAATAAACTTATTTTAAATTAAAGCTAATTTTAACTAAGAATTGTACAGATGACACAATAAAAATTACTTAAAATAATAATTACGGTACAGCATTAAGAATTATTGTTTAAAATTTAATCAAACCTTTTGTAGCCACATTTGCAATAAGCGTGTGAATTTCCAACATGAGTGTTTCTCTGTCGGCAGCTCCATTAGCAACAAAAAGTGACTCGAGTAAAGCATCGGTAATGTCAAGATTAATCAAAACGTTACAAACAGCTCTATAACCTATTAAAATAATTACCTGTCAATACACATAGCACATTCTTCAAAAAAAAATTCAATGTTTTTACCTTGTCTTGAAGTTAACTGGTTATTTATAATTTGCACCACATTTCTAATCGTTTCAGGATCTTTTGAAGTCTATATATAAACCGGTCTTATCATTAAATTTTATTTTTTTCTCTTCAATAATATAAACATTACTATACCTTCAAAATAGTGACTAAATATGACCAGCCATCGTTCAATTTCTTTGGCACTTCTAAAGCAAATAAAGAAGAAAATTTTAATTGATCTTTTAATATAATACTCATTATTCGAGAAGTTTTTGCTAGATCTATGAAATTAAGTCAAGTTCGCTGAAATGTTTTCACAATGTCAAAAGCGGCTCAGCTACACCTAACTTTCTGGCAGTATTTCAAAATTTAAACCAACTACAGCTGGTTGAAAACATCACTACTCCGCCAGTGTCATGTTTAAATAAATAGGCCAATAGCATCTACGCCGAAACATAGAAGAAAAAAAAAGTTGCTTACATATGCGCTAATATTAGTATTTTGGTAATTTTAAGCGTCGCAGCCAAAATCCCAGGAACTCGGAAATAAAATTATATAATACCCACTAAAAACAACGGGAAAAAAAAAGAAGAAAGAAAAGAATGAAAAATAAAAAGATAAACAGCAAATAAATCTCTTTTCTGTAATTCAATCTGCCATCAGTTCGAGACTGTTCATACAAATTCTAATAATTTAGGCACTTTACCTAGATTTTTCAGATAATTAAGAAGACGTCCTGTCAAATTTTTTAAATGCTCTTCGTTATCTTCGATATTTCTCAAATAATAAATAAATTTTTCAAGAATTGAAATTATCACAATATCGTCCGCACTATTAAATTAGTAATAATAATCATTAAAAAAAAATGCAAAAAAATAAATAAAATATAGAACCTGTACTTGGAAAACTTCTTTTTAGCTTTGCCTTTAGTTCCTTTTATAGAATGAGAATTATTATGATCCTTCGACATCAGACGACGTTCACCATCTTTCAATTTGACACCCGAAGTGCCACTTGATTTGTTACTCATCTTACACAGCAAAACATCCTAAAAAAATGATCAAAAAAAAAAAAAAAAATTTTTCTACTGCTTTTTGATTTTGGATGACTGTCAAAAGTTATTAAATAGATACATTGTACAGAAAAAAAAAATCACTAGCGTCATTATTACTTCAATATAAATACGGTCTAAAAATCTAAGCTTAGCGAATTTCCAAACGTGCGTCTCCATTGTACGATATAAAATGTTCAACTGAATTTTATGTTTAATGTAATCACGTCTTTAAGCAATTTATGTACTAGCTATAATACTATTATAAGAAAAAGGTCCCGAAAAAAGAAAGCTCGTTGCCAATTCCCAATTTTTGTTGTAATTGCAGTCAAAAGTGTTTAGAAATACAGTAACTTAAATATACTGTATATACACTCGTACACGCACAAAAAAATATATATATATTCATGTGAAAGACTGATTGTTATTTGTGTTTTTTTTAAACTTAAATAAGTTTCCGCGTTGGCAACATTAAAACTATGTTGATACTTGATCGTCTATACCGACCTATACGGAATGGAGCTTAATTTTTTTTTCAATGTCACGGACGCGCTAAAAATATTTTTCTTGTTTTTCCGCAAAAACAACTATTCAAAGTACATAAAAATTGAAAACAGCTTGCGTGTATAAATCGTATACACATCCCCCTCGCATTATTTCGTCGGCGAAGGTCGTAACAATAATTGGTTACAGACTTACAGCCTTAAATTGAAAACAGCTAAATGGTCAACGGTTATTCCATGACAGTCGCGTCTATATCCGTAGTAAACAAACAAAAAAGAGCAACAGACAAACAAAATAATGTCTGTTGCCAAAATAATAGTAATCGATTTTCTTTTTTTTTTTTTCTTCCCCGAGTCGATAAGAGTGAATGACCTCGACTTTCGCCATTACAATCCAATACCATCAGCGTTATTGCGTAAATATTAACAACTAAATGACACAATGCTGTAATAATACTTTGATTTAAGCGGATATTAACTATCGTAGTAATAATTAATATTAATTTTAATTCGAAATTATAATAAGACTTCACCTAGAAAACAGCCGTAAATTTTCGCGGTTCCAAAAACCTTTCCCCGCTCAGCACCTGTTTCAGAACCTAAAAGACTAGAAATAAAATTTTTCCTTAAGCTTATAAATCTCAATTGTTAGTGAAATGTTAACAATTTATCATTTTAATTCATACCTTATTATTAATGCAACATGACTGCGGAATAAATGCATGAATTCCCAGAACGAAATGCACCACCTGCTTCGAGATTGCAAATGTCAACTGTAGTTGCCATAGAAACGGCGTTTGTCGTCACTTCCTTTTAAAACGCCACTTCCGCCGTCTGCTCGCGCTAATCAGATGGTGTGCGCGTGGTTAATTTTTGTAAATAAACAGCTAGTTTTTTCAATAAATTTATTAAAATGAGTAGTCAGAAAGGAAATATTCAACGAACTCGTAAACAAAAGCATTCCAATAAATCGGCTTTTAAAAATACGTTGCATGATACGAGTTTAAAAACGAAATTGATTAACCAAACCGATGTGAGCCGTGTGTGTCTCACTTGTAAAGGAGTGATAGAGTGGAAAATCAAATACAAAAAATACAAGCCGTTAACAGTACCCAAGAAATGGTATAATATTTAAAAATAAAAATGTTAGAGAATTGAACTAAAATTTAATTTGTTGCAGCACTAAGTGTGATAGTAAAAGTATTTGTTTTGCTTACCATACAGTCTGTGCAGCGTGTGCGAGGAAACATGAAATTTGTGCGAAATGTGGGGCTTCAGATAAGGAAATTGTCAGGTATAATAATTTAATTATTTTAAGATTTGTTCTATACAATTAACGTGTATTATTGTAATGTAACTTTCTAAAAGCCCAAAACCGACCGCGGATGAATTATCGAAACAGGAGAGTGAACATCAAAGGACGTTGAAGTCACTTACCGAAAGACAGAGAAGTAGAATTAATTTGAAGGTTTGATATTTACGAGTCTAATAACTGAAACTATTTAGGAACTCTGGCAAGAAATGCGGATGATCCCTCAAAAATCGAAAGTGTTTTACAGAGCGCCCAAAAAGCCGGTTTAAATGACGATGATTTCGGCTTTTCTGACTTGGAAGACGGTTCCGACGAGTCAGATGATGATGAGGAAAGTTAATATTGGTCGTTGGGATTATATTTTCTAATTATGAAATAAATAAATTTTGATTAAAATACTTAAGAATGTAGTTAATAACATTTTTTAATTTAATAATTATAATCAGCTAATAAAAATAGTGTAAAACAATTAATTTTTAAAGCCACTGAGTACTACTGTTGGCGGACATGTCCATTAATTTCCACGCTGCTTTAGGATCTAATTCGGTCTGGTCTCTACACAATGCCCAAACATAAAACACCCGTATCACCTTTTCCTTAAAAAAAAAATTCATTAGGTTAATTTAACTGAACTAATGAAATTAAAAAACTTAAAAAGTTACGGGATCTCCTTCGACAATTTCTCCCTTTTTATTCCTGACTACCATAATTTGCTGACTTTGAAAAGTGATGACGAGTACTGGTCCTTGTTCCATCATTTTTCCAAGCGACAACTAGTGAATCTCGGAATTCATTTTCGGTTTAGTTTAATAAATATCATTTCATCTTACATCAACGTTTGTAATGTCTAAAATTTTCGAATGTAACGCGTAACCCAAAGCGTGGCACTGTTGAATTGGCTGAGCTAAAACGTTGTAGGGCTGAAATTATTTTTTTTTTAAAAAAAAAAGTTAAGATATATTACGCTGCGGAGGAAAATATAAAATTTAAAACTTACAGCTTCGTTACACCAATCTTTAAGAATTACCAAATCCCCTTGAACAAGAGCCTGGCCAATTTAATTTTACATTCTTAAATAAAGTATTTAGCTGGTGGAAATAATAATTTTATACCTCTAAAATGTTTGGTATAATTTCATATTCGCATTCTTTTAAAAACTCTTCTTTGTTAAATGTAGGATCCATTTTGCAGATTTCAGTTAGCACTTCGGAAAGCTCCGTCTTTTGAAATATGCCACCTAAAAATACACCTAATTTATTAATATTTACAGTACTAGGAACAAACAAAATAAAAAAATCTTACCGAAAATATCGGATACTTTATCGGTTACTGCTCGAGATACTCGCACAACTGGGTTATCGCTTTCGTCATATCTCATTTTCCAAGCGAATACCTCTGCATATGCATTAATTTATCAATTAAGTAGTTCAATAATTCGTAACAATCCAATAAAATTACTGGTGACGTAAGGATTGTTGTCTTTAAAATTTTGCCAGCTTTGCGACCATTTCGATTCCTTATGTAGTTCAACTCCAGTTGCTTCCCTGCAATCAAAAAATAAAAGATAAATTTCGAAGATAACAATTTTACAGTTCATAGAACATACGTGTTCGGTTCAACAATTTTTGTTTCATCCATAGCGAGTCTTTCTACCCGCTTTCGTAATTTTTCTAAAAAATACGCATATTAATTTAATGATAAAATATCAATGAACTTAAGTGGTAAAAACATTACCGGGAGCTTTATAAACGCCAGCATTTGCTAAAGTACTTTCATCAATTTCTTGCTTAACTGCTTTAACACCCTACATAAACAGCTCGTCAGATTGGGATTGTAATTTTTAATTAATTTAAATATTTTTACTTGCGAAATCACTTTAAAAGTGGTAGTTTTTCCTAAAGCCTCAGCTTTTTCCGAAACTGATTCTGCGGCATCTTTCGCGGATTTGGAGAAGTCGCTAGAAATCTGACTAGCTTTCTTTCCAATTTCAGATTTCTGGGCTTCATCTAATGTCTATAATTACAACTCGTGAGAATCACAACAATTGAAATAATCAAATGTCATTCGTTACTTCTTGTAATTTATCTTTAAAACTCTCCAATTTCTCTTTTATTACCGCTGAACTTTTAGATGTCTCGGACTCCAATGTTTCCTAAATTAAAATAATATTATGTCATAAAAAATTTAAATTTCAGTTATATTTCGTTAAATTACAAATTTCTGTCTGGCTTTTTTGAGAGCATCAGATTGTTCAAATTTATCTGCTTCTTCCCTAAATTTCTTTAAATTTTCCTTTGAAAAGAATAACGTTCATAAATTCTTAATATTTAAATATTAAATGTATTATGATTACTTTCATTTCTTTATTCTTAGTCATCTCTTGCCGAATATTATCAATTAATTGTCCCAAAAAGGAATTTCGTTTATCTGAATAATAACACACGGGAATCTAAATTACCAAAAAAAATCAAATTATTACATCTCCCATGCACATTACTACATCAGAATAATAAATAAAACAATTCAAATATCGCGTTTTACTTACTCTATAACTAATTTTAGAGAAATCATGTTTTAATAGAGGTGGCCGAGGATGAACTAGACTACACAAACACGAAGAAATGTGCACTTTTCTTTTATGAAAAGAATATATCTGTAAAATTGAAAAATAAAACAATTTTAGACACTAATTTTTACCAAAATTATTAAGAAAAGACAGTTGAAAATTCATTCAAGTTAGAAAACTGATGCAATATGTATACTATGTATAGCGATCAAAATTGTAATGTATGAGTTTATAACTTGTTCCTTAGTAGCTCCTACTATTAATTACACTCGATCACATTTCAATACAACAACAAAATCAAACGAAACGACATTTACCTTTAAATAACTTAATAATAATCTAGAGTTTCCCGAAAAGTTGCACACCGCCATCACGAATCACGTACGGGACGCCAAGGTTTCATCATCCAGCATGGGAAAACAATCGATGTCGATAAGAATCGATGGCAACAATAATCGATGTCGATTGATGTAACATCGAATCCATTTCCCACATTTATCATTTTTGATCTTCAAAACGTCAGTTCGTGGGGGGGGGGGGGGGGGGGGGGGG
>JAQGAZ010003381.1:0-12002 GCA_034692225.1 Polydesmus complanatus
CCATTTCCCAGTCAAAATCACTTCAGTTTTTCTCAAGCTTCTCTGAACTTGCCTTGTAAAGCTCTCTTGAAGTTTTTTCGCAACTTATTGTCCTCAGTTGTATTTCCATTATAAAAGATAGAATGGATTGACTAATCCAAAGACCGGAAATGCCACCCATCATTCCCACCAAATTAAAGGGCTGATAAAGCAAGTTTTAGAATCCTTTTTAATCAATATTTTTAAACATGATTGACTTTTACGTCATTTGCAGGTTTTTCTCTAATCACTTTTTTTATGTATGACCCTCTACTAATGCGGACTACAGCTGTGCCATTCCTATTTAACAGATGTATACCAAAACAAAAAAATTATCTAGTTTTAAATCACTTTCTCTCAAACAATATTAAATACATAATATTTTCAATTATTTTTAATAAATTACCACAAATAGTTTACGAAGTCTTCTGTATTATGAAATTGATTAGGGTGGATTTTCTAATAAAATGTTAATTTTTTTTTGTTTAAGTTAATTTAAATAGGCCTATAGGCATTAATTTTTTTTTCTGATGTTAACTTTTTTACTAAAAAAATTTTTCTTTGATATTTTCAAATCAAACTCTTTTTCGCTGATAAAGAAACAAGCAATTACCAAATAAATATATATTTTAAACTTTAAAAACAATGTGTCACTTTCTTACGTGCATGGCTGGCGACAATTGCAGGCTTCCACATATTCATCTATTAATAAATAATTATTACATAATCACCATTTTACATGATTTTTATAGAATTAAAATAATCGAACAACAAAAATAACAAATTTACTGAAGTAATTGTAATTACACTGTGTTTCAAAAAAAAAACCCCAAGCCATAGTAAAATAAATCAGAACTTCGTAAAAAATGTTTCGATTGAAGTGAAATTTGTTAAATACCGAGAATAATAGTGCAGAAACACAAACAAATTATACAAAAAATTATAGGATATGCACAAAATGTCTACCATTGGCTTTCACACAAGCTTAAAGTCTTATGCGCCGTTTCTTTGAGTTTCACAGTCTTAGCAGTTGAACATTTCTCGATGTCGATGAGTGGGTGGGGCTTGTTGAAAAATGTTTCATGTCTGGAAGAAGTTCCTTGGTCAACAGTTGAACCCTGTAATATATTTATTATTTTTAACAAGACGGCTATTATTATTTTCAACAAGACGGCTACACGCTCATCGAGCTCAAGAAACCGTTCAACTGCTTCAACGACTTGGAGCTAGTGTGAAGGCCAACGGTGGACATTTCGAGCATATGCTATAATTTTTTATAATTAGTTTGTGTTTTTACACTATTATTCTCTGTATGTACCAAATTTCATTTCAATAGAAACATTTTTAACGAAGTTCTCATTTATTTTCTTAGGATATGGTTTTTTTTTGATATGTAGTGTAGTATCATGTGCTGTATTTGCAATTTAAAAATTAAACTTTTCGACCTAAGTTTTGCATCTGTTCACTTTGTATTCCAAAAGCGTTTTAAGAACTTATCTTTGATGCAAATTAAGGTCTAGATGTGCAAATGTCTGAATGATTTTTATTATTTTTAAAGAAACTTCTTTTACCAGAACCGTCTATCTTTTTATCATCCCTTTTTAAGCAGTAATGAATGCACTCCTTATTAATGAAGAATAATAATTATGTATACATTTTGCTTAAAAAAGTGTTTCTTATAATTGCAACCTTATATGTGTAGGAATAGTTGAAATTAGTTTCATTTTTAATAAATGAAGGTAAATACGGGTATTTCGAATTTTCTGGAATGCACTTTGATGAATAAGGAGCTGATAGTCTCTGTCGTTCAGTCTAATTTTATCATTAAAAAATTCACTTGATAGTGTACAAGGTAGTTTTAAAATAATAATTATTATACCAAAGTAAATGTGGCTACCACTAAATCCCCTGGTTCGATTATGAAGCTATTTTTAAAACTTTCTAAACTAATCTGAGTTTCACTAAATGCAATAAGTAGGTGTAGTCCAATTTTCGATTGCATTTTCTTTCCAACAAAAAGATGATTGCGAACAGCAGCTACTTGCATGTTCAAAGCTGCTTAATATAGTTTTATTATTTCTAACAAATATAATTAATTTAATTTTCTTACTTGTGAATTTTAATATTTCACTGTTGTGGTTTGATCTTTGAGGATCAATAAATGCACAAATGGTGGGGAAAAAATTATCAGTACCGGTAGCAAATACTGTATAACTACCATAACTTAAATGTAAAAATTAAGTAAAGTTTTATTTTATTTACTGGTAAATAAATTTCAAATAATACTTTATTACATGCAAGGCACCGTTAAGCCAATTTGTGTAACAAGTTCACATTTTATCATGAAGTCAGATACTTTGGGAACCAATATCAATTTTTCTTCTTTGGTGAAGTTGAAGTAATAATAGTCATTGAAGTTATTACTCTAAATAAAAAACGATTATGAAACGATGACAAGTGCCTACATAATGAATGTTACATACTGTGTAGAATTTGTTCTTTCCCAACTTCATTTTTAAAGTTCTTAGTTTTTCTGTCAAGCTATCATTTTCTTTTAATGTTACATTTTTAACATGATCGATGTAAATATTTGGATATGGGCAAACGTAAATAGTAGGAAACGAATCTTGAGGCTCAATTGTCTCTATGCTTATTATCTTATACCTAAACAAATTGATCTCAAAGTTAAATGTAAAAAGTATGCAAAGTGATGATAATTGTATTATAATTTTGTACTTGAAATATTCGTCAATGATCATGTAGGCCTGCCACACACATGCTGAGCCAATAGCCATTAATCCCAAATAGTTGATAAGGCTGAATAGAATAAGAATGAAGTTTTTGGAGAATTTTTTGTTTGTTGAAGGAAAAGCATTAAATAGGACTTTTAATCCCATAGAAAGTAATATGCTGCAAGATAGACCAATCCACAAGCCCCAAACACCACCAATGCTGCTTAAGAGATCCACAACCTAACATAACAGAATGACAGTAGCTTCATTAACCTATTTCACATAATTGTATGCTGAACTTGTTGTTTTACAAGTGGGTAGAAGATGTTGAGCCTGCTTTCAAAATTATATCATTGTATCTAAGGGCCAAAAGCAATTTTATCGTAAACAAATCAAACTAAAAAAAATCTTCTGAAATAAGTTCAACTTTTACTGGTAAATTTATCTACACTGTGTTCCTTAAAAAAACGTTCAATGCTGTTAGCATTAAAAAAAACTACCCAACTGAATTAGTATTAAATCCTTTAAATAATCTAAATATTTGAATGACACATGTAATAAACATCACTTTAAGGATTTTTTTTTTAAATTAATTATTAAATGTTGTGTTCCAAATGCCCCTTCGGCCTCAACACACGCAGCAAGACGAGCTCGTCACTCACTATTCTGTCCTCTTCAGTGAACGTCATTTTTATTAATTATGACGTCATTGTGACGTTAATTTTTACTTGGAGATTTTAAAAAGTGTAAAATAGTTACTATTATAGTTTCGATTAAAATAGTTTTAGAATTGCCATTTAACGTTTGTTTCATTAGGGTAATGCAGTCTCAACCTTTTATTTAACACGTGCTGTATTGAACGTTTTTTTTATGAACACCATGTATTATGAAGGACTTTGTTTGATGGTATGAACAAGTGAGATTCAGGAAGATTCAGATTTTTTTTTAAAAAAACTTCAAAATGAGTTATTTATTAATAATAGATTATGATTTGCAACAGGCAACACCTTCTCCTACCGCTTAAAAATTTAAACTATTTAATTACTTGTAATAGTGGCTGTTTGTATTCCACACTTGTTAGATAGCTTTTATTGAGATAATACACTATTGCCACTAAGTTATGGGCAACATTTCTAAAATTATACCTAAGTTAAAGTGTGATGCATGAGTTCTACTTAGAAGCCAATAGTTCAAGGCCATTTGTTATCAGGGCCAAGCGAAGAGACTACAATGACGGCATACGCTAACTAAATTTCATGAACTAATTATTACATTTAGACTAATTAAATTCCTAATCACTACTATAAATATAATATAAGCTCTTTTCGAAAATTGCTCATAATTAAATTATTTGCTCTCCAAAATACCAAACTAGCATTTCTGAATCATTTTTACTGAATTAACATTTAAAAGATGTCAATCTTAATTATACCTAAAATAACTATTTTATATTATACAGTATCTTAAATCTATTGTTTACTGTTAAGGTTGCATATGCAAGGTTTTAAAATCACCTGTCGTCTTCAAAGGGAACAGAACCAAATGTTTTGTTGTCATGTTCCATGACTGCAGCTGATGACATCTAATTGAAAATATTTTAAAAATAACAATTATTGGAATTTCTAATACATTTGGCAAAGTTAAAGCATGGGGTTTAAGAATTTTTTATCTTATCTTGAACGGCGGCCAGATTGAACTGTTATTGTGTTATAATTTTTACGACTGATATTGACAGCGAATTTTATTATCACATATACATTATTAATAACGTTAAATCTTTCTTTTAAAAAATGTCATCTTCTTAAGTGAGAGGTCAATGACTGTATAACAGATACAATAAATTGAATGTAGAGTAATTTGTAAAGCACCATTCTAATAAACAGATAGGTATTTTGAAAGTGTTCTTAAGCCGGCTAAGCAAAAATATTAACAGATTTAAATTGTACGAGTATATTGGGTTAGAATTTTTGTTGCAAAAACCCAAAACCAAGAGCAGCTCTAATATTACATATGCCGACTGTGGCCCTATTTCATCTACTCTTGATTGATAGGTTTCAACAGTTACTTCTAGATCCCTAAAATTAAAATGAGCAGTATTAATCAGCATTAATATTGTTATCATCATAACTTTCATTGGAAATTTGCTTCCGCACATAGTATAGTATACGGCATGTACCTCATTAATTGTAACGTTTTGGATAAATAAATACTTACTGGCAAGGTGTTTTACAGTCACACATAGTATCCAATATCTCTTGTGGGATTATATTACAAACTAAAAGTAAATTTTAAAATTAATTAAATTAAATTACAATTACAATAAAACTTACTTTGTGTACTAATTGGTAATTTATTCACATTCTCCCCTATCATCGAATGAGAAATAATACATTGGCAATAAGCTAAGGTTAAATTGTATATGCATTGGTCTAAGCATCCCTGTGTCAATATATAATAAATATTAATCAAAAAAATGTTTTATTGTTCTATTTGAGAAACTGATTTTCAAAACTTTTATAATTTTATAAAATAAAAAATGAATTTACTTTATTTGAATATTTATATGATGTTATTTTATCGTAAAAGTTATTCCATCCTGTAATCCTAGCATGATTAACCGCGCATGCGCTCTTATAAGGCCACATATTATCTGTATAAATAATCTGCAATAACACAATCATTATGAAAAATATTGTTGACCTAACTAATCTTATGTCTTTAATTTAAGTAAATTACAGTAATGTAATTTAAAACATTATTTTTACCCCAATAATCATTACTTTTTTTAAATGTATGGCCATGTTTAACTGAAGTTCGAAAAGCATTTCTGCTGCCTTTTCTTGTTTGAAAACAGGAAGCGTTTCCATTTCATGCACGATAATTTGTAGATTGTTTGATGGCTTTGATGTTAACCAAATTGTGAAATAGAAAGCTATAAGAACATAATATTTTATAAATAAGTTTTAAAAAATATTTAAATTTTTAAAAAAAATACTTTTCTGTTCTATGGTTATGCAATTACCATGGTACAAGTTATTAAACATACTTTTATTAGCAACGCTTTTATTAAGGCATTAGATAAATTTGGTAAAAAAAAATAACAATTATTATAGATTAAATTAGAAGAAATAATACAAAATTATCTACATGAATAAATAGTAATCGTTAAAGTATTTTCTAACATCATATCCAATGTCAAATCTTTCTCTTTCGGTTAAAAAAGAGAGACAGAAGAGTGATGGAAATGTTATATTGCACGAAGAATCCAAACCTTTCATCTAATACATTAATTTTACAATAATTATTTAATCAGTTGTTTAATGTCGAAATGTTTTACTTTTAATAAAATTTTGCTGATTTTATCAGTATTAGTTGAATTGTAAAATGGATTTCCAAAGCAAATAGTGAATTCATATGTATCGTTTGTCAATTCCTCAGTTAGCGAACTACTCATTGGAATTCTAATAAAGTGGGTAATTAAATTAATTGTATGTTAATTTAAAACGTTTCTGTCCCTTTATAATATTGTGTTAGCTCATGAAAGGTCAATTATTTAAATTTTTAAATTGAACAAAATTTACTGGAAATATGTAGAGATGAGTTCACTTTTGGCCCTTTACCAGACAGCTCAAGAGAAGGAGAGGAAGAGGAACCACATCCTCTTTCTAGACTGGTCTTTCGATCCCTGAATTTGGTCCACAGCTGAAAGAGAGACACTCACCAACGACACCATCTTGTTAGAATAACTGCGCGAAAGCTTTTCGCATATATTTTATAGAAAGTGAGTGAAGGTTATTTGATCGCAAAAATCAATGAAAAGCTTTCTGAAATAGACGTTTTTACTCTAAACATATTTTAAAATGGTAGAATATTTGTATAAAATTATTTTTAGAAAAAAGTTTTTATTTCACTTATACATTATCATGTAAATGCAATGTTTGCTTGTAGCAATAAAAGCTGTTTTTTGTTAGTCTCATAGTTAAAAGCCAAAAAATGAATTGTATTGGATTTTATGTGTAGTCAAGGTGGCAAAAATATTGAATTAGAAATTTAAACATTTTCGACTTTCACCTTCAAACATAAAAATCAATTTTTTTTTCTTGTTCTTGACTTGTAAAATTTAAGTCATAATTTTTTTTCTTATAATACCGGGTGTCCAAGAAAATCTCATTCAAAATTAAGTCAAAACAGATTCATTGAAGAAAGTTAAAAAAAAAGGAAAATGTTTTTAAATAAAACTGAAGTATTTCAGATGGCAATTCAATGTATCAAAATAAAAAGCCTATAATAATGTTTCACTTAACATCATTCATTGAGGTTACCATAACTATTTTTTTAATAAAAAAAATGGAATAGAAATATTTTCTCTAAATCATTTGTGGTAAAATCCACAAACACATCAATTATTATTATTAAGTAATTCTACGTTCTACTTGTTATATAGGGTGTTCCAGAATGCTCACAAGATTTGAATTTTGTTAGGAAACACAAAATGTTTCTTAAAAACTACATCTTTTATTGATCCATAAAATATGCAATCACTTTGGATTCTTTAGTTATATGCATAGAACATTGGGTCAATAATGCTTTACAAAAGATGAACAAAATAGTGATTTAAGCAACATAATTTTAATTTTGTATTTACGTTTAAGCTAAGAATAACGATAAAATGTAAATAATTACCTTTATGAAGTTTCCGTCTCGAGTTGAACATTCCGTAGTAATAAGAACAAACAAAATACAGTTTACACTTTTGCAAATAAAATATAATTTTTATTTAAGAGTTTGACTTGTTTATTAGTCGAGTATAAAAAGAATTCTAATGTCGATAATAACTTCGAGCGAGTATAAAATTATATTTCTTTTAGATAAAGTAAACGGTAAGGATATCATGGAAACCAGCAATTGGCTCTTATTTTTATTGCGCCACATTATATAAGAATTAAATGACGATTACAATTTAAAAAACAAACATACGCAATATGTGGTAAAGTTTATATTTTGATTTGTTTTGGTTTCATCAGAGACTGTATATAATTTTATATACATCAGCTGATCATCCAAGCGACTTCCCATCGACTGGTAAGTTTACAAATAATCCCACACCCTCCTCAAAGCCCCAAAAGGTGAAAAGATAGTGTAATAAAGCGTAAGAACTTAAAATGGAATTCATGGATAAAATATATGGAAGCGATATTACTTGAGTAGATGGGGTTAATTGCACTCGACGATGGTTCCTCATCCACTAGATGAAGTGGAGGAGAAGTTTGGCCACTCTCCCATCTGGTCCGGACCTTTTCTGAGTCCAGAGGTGGAAACCGTAAACATCTACTTAATTATATTGGATCAATTAATGGCGAGTATTTTAGTATTTAATGCATTCACGCAAAAGATATTACGTACCCACAAGAAGCAAAATTTGAAATAAAATCATTTAATATTGTAATTACCATATTGGCATTTTGAAGAATTAGCTATAGAGAATCCGCCACTGCATTGTTGTTTTATTGTTGGGGCAGTAAGCATAGGTGAAGACATGTCTATTTTTGAGATATAAAATTGAATTTTGCAATACAAATTTGAAATTACAGTATTATGAATATTACAGTAAACAGTAATACAGAAATGAGTTTCATTAAGATCTCTCTAGATCTTGGTTTCATTTATAAAATGCATACCGACATTTAGAGTGAGTGTTGAAAGCCCTACGCGAAAAGCGACCGCCTTTTCAACATTCAAGACTTATTATTTTGATCATTAAAATCTTTAGGAGCACACATAAAAAGTAGGCCTAATTCGTGCAATCCATCAGTCAGGAAAGCTGTTTTCATGACACTATTTTTATGTTTTAACTTTGTTAGTTTTTTTAATCACAATTGGAAATCGGTATAGCTGCTTTTTTATTCTGTTTTTATTTAATTAGGCTGCTATAAATTTCCATAAAATCACGAGTAAAAAAAGTCAATTACTTAAAAAAAACTGTTAAGAAATATAACAAGCTTTCTTTAGGAAAGCGAAAAAAAAACAGTTTTATAATTAAGTACACCTAGTGATTATTGCCACTATGTCACAATGCTTTTAAAATTACTTCAGGTGATATTCAGGTGATTATCAATTTAGAATGGTTATGTAGCCTACTGGGATATTTAGTGCGGAAATGGAATCTGTTTTTTAAAACTATTTATGATAAGTATAGATATTAAATTACCATAGACTATTTGAAAACTACATGACTTCCTGGTGAAACGTCGTGTGCAGTTAAAGGCATTTTTGAATCATCATTGGAAAACAAAGTGAAAGGATCAAAATCAATTCTCGTTGAAATTTGATGATAGAAAGCTTAATTTTTGGGATATTTCAAATTAATAAATTCAACAGCTTAACCAGGGTTATCAACATGTCAAGTTTTTTGTACCTAATGTTAAAATAAATATTTAATTAAATTGAAATAAACAAATTACGAAAATTAATTATTGGTATATAGCCTACAGTAAGTATAAATAATTAAAAATGTCAATGTTAATTATTTTTACCAATCAAATGTTTTTGCTGATTTGTTTGTTTACTAATCAACTACATGTAGTTGGATTTACATGTAGGCCTAATATTAATATTTTATTTAGACTTTTTTTTATAATTAATTAAACTGTAATTAAGTAATAAAAAAAATACCTTAGCGCGGACGATGAGTGGAAATAACCTACCTGCTGTATTCTTATTACTGTATTAGTTTTTTTCGCTATAGAAATGCAAAAAATAATAACCTCACGCATGCGCACTACAGGAATCGATTTTAAACCCATCAATAAATCATTAAGCGTGATGCGTTACGCTTTTCCACGTTCAAATTTAAAAACGAAATCATTTTTTTTTCCTTAGAAAATATTAAATACGGTATCAGAGTTAGAAATCCAAATTATGCCTTGCGTTCAATTAGTGAGTGTGCACCGGAGATAGGTTATCTTAGCACAAGTGCACATTTACTTTCCGTACATTTTAAAAGATTTATTTCATAAATAAAAGCATAGAGAAAGCACAGTTTTACTAATCAAAATATGCCACAATTAATAAAATTGAGTAATACAGGATGTTCATAAAGAAGATGTGCACTTGTGCTATGATATCGTGTCTTAAGTGCACACCGACTATCCGAATACTTCATAATTGGCTACATACCGTACACGAATTTCAGTTGTATTCCGCTGTAGAGGTGTCTCACTTACGCAGGTGTTGTTAAATTTAATTTAATTGAAAAGGATAAGATTTAAAGGTAGTTTAAATGCGAAGAAAACGACGAAACGTAAACATCGATGTCGTAGTTTATGATCGGCTCTCTCGCTTTCTGCTTGACAGCTGATCGATACTCCCACTCCCATTAGCACACTACGCCTTTTATCGACCGCCGCATGTGACCACTCCTGCCGACACCCACATCTTCCGCTTTTGCAATTTACTGAAAAATACAACATTAAATAAGGCGAGAGAGTCAGCTGAAAGCCGTAATAATGTTTCAAGTATTTGTAACAGCCTTTATAAGGTTTTCATCTGACGCTCGTAAAAATAAACCGCTGAATGCGCCACACTTAATGATTTATTGACAGCGTCTGAACTCGATTAAAATAGTGCGCATGCGTGGATATATCAATTTTATCTTGCTATGGCGACCAAATGAATAACAAAAGCTGAACATACGCTTTCTGTCTCCGTACAACAACCTCGCTATTCAATTAAGGTAAATTTAATAATAAGTTAATTAGTTAATTTAGCAGTGCACATTGTTATTTAGTATTTTGGAATTGAATGAAGTAAATTTTAGCGAGTGAGCTAATGCGTTTTTGAAGCTGAATTTTTTTTAATCTGTTGCTATTATTTCGATCCCCATATCCACGTAAATTGTAAATGATAATAATATTGATAGATCGAGAGATTCACTAGCTTCATTACGACACTTTCACATACAAAAAAACATTTATTTATGGTTAAAATAATAATAATAAGAAAAAAATATACGGTAACGTTTAAAATTGATAAAATTGAAATTGTTTTTTTTTTCTTTTTCAATTTTGTAAAAGATGATTATTAAATGAAGGGGAAAGTTCCTGTTTATTGTTTACTTAATATACTTTCAAATTTATAATAATTTGTACGAGTCATATCCAAAAGATCAGGGCCGTTCGATTATATTCAAATGTCAGCGGGTCTCACCCAGTTTTACGCATTTATTTACTTTTGTAGGTAGATTGTTAAGCACGGTGAGTTATTTCGGCAAAAATATTCAATTATGTGGTGATATAGATGAATAGTGCACAAAAGTAAATAAATGCGTGCTGGGTTGAGACCCGCTGATATTTAAATGTAATCGAACGTCCCTTATCTTTTGGATATGCCTCGTACATTGTAATGTGTAATGAAACAAAAATTCCTAAAGTTAACAATAATTTGTAGCTTTTGCTTTAATAATTAATACTAGTAGTTAATAATACGAGTAGAAACATTGTGATACAGGGCCCTTCTAGCTGAAAAACAATCAAGATTTGTGATTCAATGATTATTATTATCAAAGATGTAATCAATTAGCGCAATCAATCTTATATTAATATACATGACACCTAGAAAAAAAGCGAACCAACTGAATTTAAATAAAATCTTTTTAACAGCTTAATTATTTCAACGGGACATACAGAGAAAACCTTTACTTTGAGGGATTTTTATTTAACATTTAATAATTCTATTTTGTTTTTAGAATACGGTAGACCGTTTAAATCTTTTATTGACATTGGCCAACATTTTCACACTAAAAAAATCTAATGAAAATGTCTCGGTGCAAAAGAGGAACGGAAGTTGTCCCTTGTGTAAGGATTGAATTTTGTTGATAGAGTGGCATTGAAGGCGGATAGCGGGGACTTGAATCACCGAAGTTACAAAAAAAACATCAGTAAACGGTAGCCCAATGATCAATCAGCAGTCACGCAATTCCGGTCTTAATTCAAGGAAGTAACGTTGTCAAAGCAGGTAGTCTAATGTTTTCCATTTGATTTCTTCTTTTGAGAGATTTTGTTTTCGATGTTAAGGTTTTACGAGAATTGAGTGTCAAAAACGTAACGCAGTAAATTAATTGTATAAGTGACTGAAAAATGATAATAGACTAAAGGACTAAGATGGATAATAAGAAGAGTCAGCGGCGTGGGGTAGATTTTTTCAATATGATGCAAGTCTTCAAAATAGCGCCCCTTTCCTTCAATTTAGGGAATA
>JAQGAZ010003382.1:0-11997 GCA_034692225.1 Polydesmus complanatus
TCGGACTGATTGGGGCTGATTTGGACTGATTGGGGCTAATTCGGACTGATTGGAGCTGATTCGGACTGATTGGGGCTGATTCTGGCTAATTGGGGCTGATTCGGACCTATTGGGGCTGATTCGGACTGATTGGGGCTGATTAGGAGTGATTGGGCTGATTAGTTTTAGGTGTTTTTTTTGGAACACTATAGGGCGCATTATAATTAGAGATTGGGGCTTATTCATATTGATTGGGGCTGATTCTTAGCGATTGGGGCTGATTTGTATTGATTGGGGCTGGCTGGTGCAGTTGATAAATATGCTCCAAATACCTTTTGCCCTCATCAGTCCCAATCGGCCCTAATCAAATCTACTTACGGTATCACAAAAAAGTTTCAAAAAACACTAGTCTTATTTTGAACAGAAGTTTTAGCTGAAAAACGAAAAAAAAAAAAACTAATAAAGTCGAGTTATTTTTAAATTTATAGTAACTCAACGAGAATTGCTTCAATTTACAGTACTCGTATAATAATTGCTTTAATCTTGTCAATGGATTTACATAACTCGCCAAATAACATTTCGCTATTTACACACCCAAATGGAAAATATAATAATTATTATTTTAGTGTCGAAAATGTCGAATTTTAATTCCCACAAAATCTATTCGTTTCACGCTTTTTACATCGATTCACTTGCGAATAGATCTCGAGTTGCTTTGATATGCTAACAATTAATTGGCACTATTTTTCTTTTGTTTTTATTTCTTTAGCAATATTTTTGGCGCGTAATACTCTGTATTCAAAAATCACCAGCGAAGGGTTAAGGCTTTTTGTTTGCTAAGGCTAGAAACTCTTTCCATTACAATTCAAAAGAGTTTCCTTTAAGAAATCTGGAATGATGAATGAGCAAATGTTAATTCATAAAACCTCGGTAAAGCCAAATTCTTTGCGTTAAACATTTCGCTATACCGACATTTCATTCGTTGTGTATTAAAAGCTAATATTTACATAATTTACAATTGAAAAAACATAAAAAGGAAAGAGATAAATCACAGAGGAGATTAAAATATTTTAAGCTAATACTTTTTCATTTTCTTGTATAATAATAATTCATTAATTAAAAGAGAGTTTGAATAATATAATTACATCATTAATTAGCACTAAATTTTAAAATACTTTACCTATTTTTTTTTTTTAATAAATTTTAATAAGAAAAGTTGAAAATTTATTAATTAACTCTAACTTATTACAAATGAGATTCAAAATTGTAAGCAGAAGCTAATTAATTTTTTTTAATTAGTAATAATAATTATTGCTCCGTCTTATTTTCATTTTTTACGCCTTCAAAAATAATTCCATTTCTCATAAAAAATATGAAAAAAAAACTTTCTTTAGCACCTAATAATTATTATTATTTTTGAAGTCAAATTTCAGGGTTAATCTGATTTCCATATACCACGTGTGAGGTTCAGTTAATTGTCTTTGGTTCTTAAGAAACACTTTCAACTCGCAGCTATAATTAACTGTAAAAATGCGTTTCACAAATTGGAAAATGCCGGAAAAATACTTTAAATGCCAAGTGTAAAGTTTTGCGGCCAAAATTTCTGACCATCACTACTTTAACATTACATCAGTTGACACCAAAGTATCCGAATACAATTTTATACAGGGTGATGCAGTAAGAACAGACCAGCACCCAGGGTGCCTATATGAAATGCAACCCAGGTAGTTGTATACAGTATTGAATGGCCAAGGCACCATTTAGACACATGAGAATCGATGAACTTTATAATGTCAAGGATGATCTGTATACCATATTCCATTCAATTCATCCCACATGAAAGAAGTCGATACAAAACTAGTAGAGAATTCTTCCGTGGGCGCAACAAGCCAATTGGTCCAAAGTCACGGAGATATGGCCAAAACTGTTTATGAACACACTAGATGGACATTGCCATTTCTAACATCACTTCAGTATGACAGGGATGTTGATGCTTGAATGTATCGAGGGTCATACCAGTAGCATGATTATGCACATGTCATTAATTATTGTAGTGTACATTGCCCCAAACAGCATTTATACAATGCCAAACCCTGGGGCAATTGCCTGGAAATCAGTCGGCATGCTTGAGGCAAGAGAGATATTGTGGGATTTATGGAACTGACCATGGATGAACTCTGCAAATTTTGCATTAACTTCTTTCATGTATCCAGATTACCTTGATGGAACATGTCAAGGACCATTGAATTGTCCCTTGGCCACTCCAAACAACTACCAGAGTTGCATTTCACATAGGCACCCTGGTTAACATTTATGGCTGCTGGTCTGTTCTTACTGAATCACCCAGTACACAATGTATACCCCTGTTCAGAAGTAAAATGGAAATTTAAAAAAAAACCCACAATGTGTGGTGGTCGGATCTGTTTGAATTGCGAATGTAGCCCGTGTATCCCGCCTTAAAGTGACCTGGTGAATGACTTCAGCTGTCAACTGTTTGCTCTCAAGTGTTTACAATAATAATTGTTCATTTTGTGGTCTCATTCACCTAACTATTTTGATTATGTGTATACCCATGATCAGCGATATTTTTCGGATACTTTGTATGTCATTACCTGCAATTCAAATTAATCATCGCAGTAATGGCGATGTTAGATGATGAGCGCCGCGTCGGAGATTCCGTTCAGTTGGTCGTTCATTCCGTCAGTTGGAACAAAAGTCCTTTCTGGAGAGAAGGCAATGCCCAGAGAAGCCTCGAAACTTCTCTCGGACGAACCACTTCTGTCGAACCTTCGATTGGTGGGAAAAGTCTCTTCGAAAGTTCGGTCCGCCGGAGACGTTCCAGAACCAGCCCGGCTGTTTCCAGAAGGGTAGTTGACGTAGGCCACGTCCAGCCCCACCGTCTTCTGCTTACTATTCCTCTGCAGCACTTTGATCACCATCCGCAGATCGTCCACCAGCTCAGCGAACGACGGCCTCTTGTGCGAGTCCTCCTGCCAGCAGCAACACATCACCTCGTACCTTTCAAAAATTATTATTCAATTACAATTTCAAAACCAATTAACAGATTAAAAAGATTTACAGCTCGCTCGGACAATACGTGGGTTGGGGCATCCTTCGACCGTCGCGTAAAAACCTCAAAATGTCGAAGTTATCTACGTCCGGATAGGGTGGAATACCGCGCGTTAAAAGCTCCCACAAAACCACTCCGAATGACCACTGAAACCAAACATTGCTTAGGGTTTTAAAAATCATAAAGCCATCTAGTCCAGTAACCTTGTCATGATTGCAATGGGCCTAAGTTGCATTAAGTGGGGGTAGTTAGTTTCTTTTTTTTTTTTTTTTTTGTAGGGGATGTGGCTGAGTTGCAAAATCCAAGTTTCCCCGGAACCCTTTTGAATACCTCAAAAAGTGCTAAATTTTTGTTTTTTTTTTAAGGTTCCTTCCCATTTTGACCATGAAGGAGTACGTTTTTGACCAAATTTAATCAAAGCCTTTTTAAACTAGATTAAATTTACTACAATTTGAGACGGGAATGAGCTTCGTAGCCTTAATAGTTTCCGAAATACAGATTTTCAAAGTTTGACAAAATGTCCAAACTTAAACATTTCATGCTAATTTTCATGTTTTATCGACTAGTCCTGCAGGTGGAAGGACCTCTTTGCGAATTTTCCGTATAGAGGAGGCTTCTAAAATAGTTGCTTGAGTGCCGTATATAAGAAAGATGGCAGTCCATATATCACTTCCATTTCGTTAAAATAACGTTTTAGCGAATCAGGATCGACTTATTGCATCAACTTAGTTTTGTTTTCATTGGATTCAAAATTAAAAATACATAAAAATGACACCCCACTTGCCTATTTACCCAAATTCCAGCTAACCCCCGCTCTCCACCCCCCACCATTAACCCCACAAAAAAAGGGGGTTGGGTATTACAGAATGTTAAGGATTTATGTTAGAAAGTCTAATAAAGAAATAACAATCCTCTGTGGAATAAAATTTTAGCTTAAAAATATTCCAAGGTGCACCCCTTGTTCTTAGCTATACTGTACGAGGTAGCTACTGTGTTACATGAATCAATCAATTTGAAATGTTTTAAGTTTGGAGATTTGACCAAACTTTGAAAAGCTGAATCTCGGAAACTATTAGGGCCACGAAGCCCATTCTAATCTCAAATTGTAGCAAATTTAATCTAGTTTAAAAAGGCTTTGATTAATTTTTGTCGAAAACGTACTCCTTCATAGTCAAAATGGGAAGAAACCTAAAAAAAACGCAAAAATTTAGCACTTTTTGAGGTATTCAAAAGGGTTCCGGGAGGGGGGGGGGCTACCAAGGTCGAAAACTTGGATTTTGCATCTCAACCACATTCCCTACAAGAAAAAAAAAAGAAACTAACTACCCCCACTTAATGCAACTTACGATGTACTAGGTTACTAGGCTAATCAACATTTTTATGTTATTTTACCACATCTGATTTTGTACTGTATTGGCCAACTTCTAAGCTCTCGGGAGCCATCCATTTGACCGGAAGCTTCGTCTTCTTATTCTCACTGCAATAGTACGCGCTCTCATAGACATCGCGGGACAAACCAAAGTCGGCCACTTTTACCGTAAAATCTTCGTCCAACCTAAATTACGTCATTTAAGTTATAACTTTTAATAAAAATGAGGAAACGAGAAGATGTTTACATGCAATTCCTGGCAGCCAAATCCCGATGCACAAACTTGAGCTCGGACAAGTACTTCATGCCTTCCGCTATTTGTACGCCGAAGCCCAACAGGTCTTTGACCGTCGGATGCTAAACAGCAACGAGATCCAAAAATAATTATTATAGGAATAATTCATTAAGATCAATTATTCTATAGTTACGTTATCGCTGTCTCGAATGTAAGAGAGCAAGTCTCCGTGCTTCATGAAGGGAATGATGACCATGGGAGCGCCGTTGTCTTGGAAACAAACGCCGATCAGAGTCAGCACGTTGATGTGGTGGAAGTCCTTCATCATCAGGCCTTCGTTCAAGAACGATTCCATGTCATCGTCCGTCGGGTGCTCCTCTACACGCAGGCGCAAACAATAATTATTAGTAAACACTTAAGACAGTGGCAATTGCGTAAATGAGAGTGAAGACTCACTGTTATTTAAAGTTTTCACAGCCACTTGAATGGGTTCGGGCTTCCCGGGATAGTCCAGCACTCCTCGGTACACTCGCCCAAAGTGCCCCTGTCCGATCACCTCGCCCAGTTCCAGAAAGTCCTTGGAGATGAGGATCTCTTCGTTCTTCAGCAGTTCCAACGTCTCCTCGCTCACTTGACCTCCCACGGACACCGTCTTCTTCTTCCCGTTGTGCAGGGAGTAATAGTCTAAATCAAAATTATTCATCATAAGTTAATAATGTTTTAATTAAAGCACTAGAAATGAGACTCACCGTTGGCCCTGTTCTCCCGGTCTCCGTTGTTTCGTAGAGAGTAGTCATCTGAATCGTCTCGTCTCCTTCGACTGCTGAACGCCACGATGAGGTCGCTGCGGATCAACTTTCGGCCGCGTTGAGATTTCCAGAGGAAGATAAGAAGCACAACCACGGCGAGGACGCCCAGCGGAATGGCGATGGCCAAAGCCAACACGCTGGCGCTTTCGGGAGAGGCCACTGGATCCAGCATGAGAAAGCCAATGGGATACACGTGCATCCCTACGCCAACCTATACACGCACGAAATAAAGGAATTAATGTAAAGGATTCAAAGAGTGGAAAACGAGTCTTACCGTGACTTTGAGAGGTTCTTTGGGCTTGGAGGCGAGTGAGGGAGGTTTACACACCAGGCTCTTCTCCGTCAGCACTTGCACCTTGCAGCTGAGATTGTCGATGCTGACGTTGACCTCGTTCTCGGACAGAGCCAGGTTCAGGTTCTCCCCTTGGATCTCCAGCACGTTGGTCTCGGTGGTGAGGATGCGCAGCTCCCCCTTCTCTTGGAACTTTTTGAACACGAAGTCGGGGTAGTAGAGGAACTGAGAGAACTCCTGTTTGGCGTACAGCTTCTGACTCTCTTCCACGCCGTCCATGATGAAAGACAAGTGCGTCATCAACGGAGCCTAAATGGAACAAAATTTAAGACTCGAGTACATGTAGAACATTTGTTGGTGTAAACTTACTTTGGGAGATATTTTGAAGGTGTTGATGGCCGTTAGGTTGGGCGTGACGCAGAGTAACATCGGGGATTGGAATTGACACGGCTATAAATACAATAATTAAAAAACTCAAAAAACAATCGAATCTTTAAAAGAAAATGCTGTGACGTTACCGCTAATACTGTTGCGGTTCCTCCGCTGAATTTGGGAACTATCACTTTGAGAATTGGTTCGGCAACGCTGTCCAAGTGCTCGCCCTCCACGAGAATCACTCGGCCGCCACTAATAATAATTATTATGAAAATGAAATAACGTCATTCAATCCCAGAATGACGTCACTCGGGATGCACGTACCTGAGGGTACTGGATCGGGGAGTGATGGACGTGATGACGGGATCGGGTTTGTACAGGAAGGCGTGGTTGGAATAATTGCTTTCGCTGAAGCTCAACTCCTCGTCGTCGATGCTGATCTTGAGCGAAAGGGGAGAGTCGAGAGAACCTGAGAACTTGGCCGTGGAACAATTTAGTTCCGAAAAACTTAGGCTAAAAAAACGAGGAATAAAATGTTGAAAAGGACAATTGGGAAACGTTTTTTTGGGATTATTTTACCCGGTGACGTTACAATTGGTTGGCCCTACTTCCACTTTGGTGTTGGAACCCACGTTGAGATAAGTTCCAGAGATTCGCAGCAAAGTTCCTCCGGAAACGGGACCAAAAGTGGGACGCAATGAGAAAAGCTTCGGGGACTGAAACCAAAAAAAAAAAGAATTCAAAATGAAAAATTTGAGGGTTCAAAGCGAGAGATGGACCTAAAACCACTCACCACGTATCTAAACAAGTATCCGTAGGAATAGACCGTGCCTTCGATAGAAAACGCTTCGGTGGATTTGGTGGGATCGCTCACGGAGACCTGGATCATGTTGGATCGCGGATCACGAACGGCTCGAGTGACGCAGATCACTCTGTGCGCAATAAAAACCAATTATTCGTATCAACAACAACAACAACAAAAGCATTCGTCATTTCGACTCACGATGTGGTGTTCCAGGAGATGATGTCACAAGCGTCCAAGCCGATGGACACCGAGATGGGCGTTCCCGAACCGGAAATGGACGAGCCGAAGTTCTGCCCCACCACCGTCACCTGCGTTCCGCCTTTCAGAGGTCCGGACTTTGGATTAAACTGTAACACGGAAAATAATGATTAACCAACCACACGGGGGGGAAATAATTTGGGCTTTATGAATGGTGTGTTACGTCATAGATGATGGGCGGACACGTGTTCTTCTGGAAATTGTCGGCGCATTCCGCTTTGCTCGTGCACTGCCCGTCGCACCATCCGCAGCCCAAAGGGTCGTTGGACGTCACGCAGCCCTTGCAGTCCGTGTACAAGGAACAGGAAGCCGCCGGGTACCTCACGATCTACGACAAAAAAAAATAGTATACGGTTATAAACAGCGAAAGAGGACTAAGTGGGGAAAAATACCTGCACAAGTGAGAGTATCTCTATAAGCGGGAAAAGGAAAGAGTTTTAACTCTTAAAAGTGGGAAATATAAACAATTCAAACTCTACTCTAATACAGTTTGGGCAATATGAACTCAATAAGAGGGACATATAAAATAATGTGACCTCGGTAAGTGGGAAATATAAACAATTCTAACTCTACTCTAATACAGTAGGAGCAATATGAACTCAATAAGAGGGACATATAAAATAATGTGACCTCTGTAAGTGGGAAATATAAACAATTCTAACTCTACTCTAATACAGTTTGGGCAATATAAATCAATAAGTGGGACATATAAAATAATTTGACCTCTATAAATGGGAAATATAAACAATTTAACTCCACTCTAATACAGTATGAGCAATATGAACTCAATAAGTAGGACATAAAATAATTTGACCTCTGTAAGTGGGAAATACAAAAAATTTTAACTAGTCCATAGCCAAATTTTAACTCTATAAGTGAGAAAAAGTTTTAATTTCAACTTTCTATGTGAGGTAGGTCCATGTACTATTACCTACATAAGTGGGAAATATAACTATTTTTGACTCAATAAGCGAGATATATAGACGATTTTAACTCTTATAACTGAGAAATATAAACAATTCTAACTCCAGTCTAATACAGTTTGAGCAATATGAACTCAATAAGTGGGACATATACCTCTGTAAGTGGGAAATACAAAAAATTTTAACTAATCCATAGCCAAATTTTAACTCGATAAGTGAGAAAAATTCATAATTTTAACTTTCTATGTGTGTTTACCTACATAAGTGGGAAAGGCTAAGCCAATTCACTCTATAAGTATAGGGATATTTAATTTCACCTCTATAAGTGAAAAATTTAACTTACTTTACCCTCTTTATAAGTGGTAACCTCTACAATTGCAAATCTCAATAAGGGAAGAGATGGATTTCCTTCTATAAGTGGGAAGGAGATTTTTTACCTTGTTTCCCACAGTGACGTAGAGCTTTTGCTCCTGCGCGTCGAACGCCATGTTGGTGATGGCCCGCGCGCTTAAGGGCAGGTCCTCGCCCACCGAAGCGTTGTGCAGCTCCGCCACGGGATTCACGCTCATCTTGAGGATATTGCCTCGCGACGTGCCGAGGATGAGCACGCCCTTTCCGGCCTGCGCGGTGAAGGCGACGCTCGAGATTTGTTGGCTGAATACCTCGACCACGTTCCCGGAAATAGTATAATCTCCTTCGATGTAGGAGTTGACGGAATCCCCGCGAAAATCAGCATCGACGCTCACCGATCTCTACAGGGGAGACGGAGAGAAAAAAGGGCTATTAGTTACAAAGGACCAAAAGCGCATTAAGTAAAATGCGTCTCTCTTACCTTTTGGCAGTGCGGGTTATCCGCGATCCACGACGCTCGCCTCATCTTGCCCTCGAAGCACCGCCGAATGGCACTCGTAAACGCCGAAAGCACAGTAGTCATGGGAAACGCGCACACGGCGCTTCCGCGATTCACGTCCAGCTCCCCCGCCGTCCCCGACAGCGTCCGCGCCAGCGCCACGTACAACACGTCGCCCGTCGTATTCGCCAGCACCGGAAGTTCCTTCAGACCCGCCGAAGAGCCCAAGTAGGCGGCTTGGGCCGAGTTGAAGATGGTCTGGTCTCCCTGCTGGCACTTCAACGGCACTTCCGTGTAGGAGGTGAAAGCGCGGTCGGCGTGATGCACGCGCACCAGCCGCGTCTCCACTTCGGTGGCCGAGGGCGACACCTTCTGCGTGGTCAGGAAGTAGGAAAAGTTGTTGTGCGCGAACGAGTAGACGTAGTTGACGAGGTAGGTGGTGCGGAAGCGAGGCAGGAAGCTGACGGCGGTGCGCGCGCCGGAAATGCTATCGTCGGAGGAGTAGTAGAAGTAATAGCGTCCGCCCTCTTTGGTCAACTTCCGGGAGGAGAGGACTGGCGGCAGGAAGTTGTCGGCGCGGTCGTCGTACGTCATCGCCGTGTATAAGGCACTGGTGGCGTCGTCGTCGGGACCGGAAGCGAAGTGACCAGTCACCGACTTCCGCCCGCTCACGTAACTGCGAGGGTCCATTTCGTCGCCGATGGACCAATACTGATCGATATTTTTCGCGTCACTCACCTAAAAGGCAAATAGAAAATCAATAAAATCAATTAAAAAAAAAAAAAAAAACTTTTGATTTCATACAACTCGATTTGAATCTTTAAAATGTTCGTTTTGAATCTTTGAATTTTCCATTCTGAATCTTTAAACTTTTTCATTCTGAATCTTTGAATTTTCGATTTGAATCTTTGAATTTTCGGTTTGAATCTTTAAACTTTTTCGATTTAAGTCTTTGAATTTTTTTAATTTTAATAATTGAATTTTTTTGATTTTAATATTCGAATTGTTTTGATTTTAATAATTGAATTGTTTTGATTTTAATATTTGAATTTTTTTGATTTTAATATTTAAATTTTTTTGATTTTAATATTTGAATTTCTTTGATTTTAATATTCGAATTTTTTTAATTTTAATATTTGAATTTTTCATTCGGAATTTTTGAATTTTCATTTTGAATCCTTCGATTTTTCCGATTTGATTCTTTTAATATTTTGATTTGAATGTTTGAATCTTTCATTCTAAATCTTTGAATTTTTTATTCTAAATCTTTGAAATTTCCATTCTGAATCTTAAAATTTTCGTTTTGAATGTTTGAATTTCCTATTCTGAATCTACGAATTTTCGATTTAAATATTTTAATTTTTCGATTTAAATTTTAGATGCAAAGCGAGATCGAATGTTTTCTTTAATCGGTCAATGAATGCATTTCACCAGGAAACGAAAAAAAAAAAAAAATCTTTTCCGCTTCTTCATTTCCGGTAGAGATTTTTCTCGCAGATTGAAAGCCAAAACCCGGCTTCGCATTTCAACGCGCAAATGACAATACAAAGGGAGTAAGATTCAATTACATTAAAAATTCTCCGTAACAATTTTTTCTGTATCTCCCAACGAAAAACAACCTTGAAAAACGGTTATGAATAACAATGCTTCGTACCACTCGCTTTGCATCTCACATACTGCATGACGTGTATACTTCCCATCAAAAATCGATTCAAAACAACAAAAAAAAAGATTGATAAACGAAGCTATTTACCTGACACAGTCCCTGCCTGTTGTTGTTGCAGAAGATGAGGAGGTTCCATTGGTAGTGCAGGAGGAGGAGCTGGACCCGCGTGTCCACCGGCTGCCGGCGGAAGGCGCAGTCCTCGGAGCTGACGGGGGCGCAGGAGGGGTTGTCCAGGACGCGAGACAGGCTCACCGTCTGCAGCAGGCTGAAGTTGGAGGCCAGGCGCAGGAGCAGGTTGTCGCCCCCCGCGTACACCTCCCCGCTCTCTCTATGCACCGCCAAGTGACGTAGCACCACGTCCCCCGCCACCGACACCGAGGGCAGCTCCCCTCCGCAGCACCCCGTAGCCAGCAGCACCGCCAACACCACCAGGAGGAACGTGAAGTTGCGACTGCGCATGTCCAGGCACTGAAACAGAAAAGAAACTCGTTAGTCTTCGGAGGGCGCACTTTGAACCGGATGTAGCGCGCGATTTCCCCAGCGGATAAAGCAGTTCGATTTTTGACCTAATCCGTACTCCATACACTTCCCCTACTATTAATATTAATTGAAGGCAAAGTTCGTTATGGAACGCCGAATCAATTTTATTTAAACTAATTATCGACTCATTCCGCACTCCATACACAATTTTTTTTTTTTGTATGAATTTGCCTGGTTCGGTTTTCCATATCTAAAACCTTTCTTTCAATTTCTATGCACCGCCGATAATAACAAAAATATTTAATAGGCGCGCGCTGTAATTTAATCGAGGACGGTTCGGCTGTCCATACGCTGGGAAAAGTAAATACTGTATTATTGTTACATTTTTTGACCTTGAATTATTGTGTAGATATCAAAAATTTATTTCCGGTATAAAAAATCAATATAGAAAAAATATATATATACAATAAGATATTATGAGATGCCAAAACATGTCTAAACAAAATTGCGATAATTAATTGATGAATAAAGGAAACGTGATACACGCGTTGGATAATATGAATCAGCTGTTTTCGTCATATTGTTTATGTACACACACGCGAGAGTCAATGGCGTCACGCTTTTTCCATACGGAAGTCACACTCGTCAACATTGCGATGCATTGTAATAAGAACGGGCATTAGCGCTCCACATATTTGGCACAATTCGAAATAACTAAAAAGTAAAACTCACTAAATGCCATTAGAAAAAAATAGGAAAATACTTTACCGGTTTAACTGTAAACTCAAAAAAAAAAAAGAAAAGAAAAAAAGAGAAAAAAAGAGAAAAAAAGAGAAAAAAAGAGAAAAAAAGAGAAAAAAAAAGAAAAAAATAAAAAAATTTTTTT
>JAQGAZ010003383.1:0-11995 GCA_034692225.1 Polydesmus complanatus
TTGAAAATTTTAAATGCTGTTTGCTTACATTTCCTATACAAAATACAGTAAAAGAGGGTAAAATGTGAAAGAAGGTAATGCCTTAATTCCCTACGTCGCATTTTTCAGCACTGAGGCTTTGTATGTAGGAGGCGTTGAGACAAGGCGGGGAGCGAAAGTGTGTTTCTCACTTTGGCCGTGATTTATAGGTCGTTCGCCGGTTCCGTCCGTCCATCCATCACCTGCCGCGCATGCGCTCTCAGAGTCAAGGTGAGCGACGTGGAAAATCAAACGAATCTTCCTCCTACGTCACCCCTACTATTACTAGCAGTAGTAGACACTCGTTGGACGTTACGTAATAATACAGTGCGTGCGCGCATCAACCTGGCTTTGCATCTCTCACTCAGGGCTGCCACACCGAGGTGGGGGGGAGGAAGGATGGGTGACAAGATTTGTAAACATTGTTACAAATAATACATATCACATACCATAATACTACGGGTGTCTTTCCAATTTGAGCTCTTGACCAATAGAAAGATAACGTAATTGTTTCTTATTTTATCGTAATTTCGTTTAACGATAAGTGTGGCAACGTAATTTTAATTTAAAATTTCTCTTATTTTACATGTGTAATAATTTTTTTTTTAATAGCAAAACTTAAATAATATTACGAAACAATCTTTTCTTATTATTTGGGTTAATTAATTTTTGTCTAACAATGGTTAACTCTTCTCATCCGAATCCCCTCGTAAGAGTGGTATCTCCTGGTTAGAGAGGGGATTAAGGTGAGGAGGGGTGGGGGGGGGGGGAGAAAGGCGGACGCTTTTATCTATTAAGAGAGAGAGAGATATTTTTTTTATTGTTGTTTAAAAAGGGGGCTAATTACACGAGGGGTGCGTGAGTTGGGGGTAGGGGTGTAATTGGAGGTGAGCGTTAAGGTAAATAAAGTGAGTGTGCGTGCGAACGAACGCCCTCTATCGGCGTCTTCTTTGTGCCGAGCTGATTAGTTACACGAGGAGGAAGTGGGAAGGGGTGGTTAACAGAGAGAGGGATTATGCGGGGGAGGGGGTATAGAACTAACGGTTCGCTGATAAGTAATAAGAAAAATAATATGAAGGAATACAATAGCGAAATTTACGAATAATATTATGTAAAGGAAATCATGAAAAATTTAGTTAAAAATTGCGTAGGATTTCATAGGAAAGCCATTAAAGTTGAAGAGGTCGCCGCAGTAGGGGGTACTTTACAGATAAAGAGGAGTCCTGTGTCAAGTAACAAATAATGTTACTTTTTTCAGTTATACTTTGTTTACACCAAAGTAATGAATCCGGATTGGTGAGGTTTCAAAGATTGAAACAATCTGAACGCACAAGGCTCATTTCAAGCGCCTTGATTTTACGCACAAGGATTGGTGGAACCTGGTCACATACGTCATAGAAACGTCATAAATTCTTCACCAAAGACGATTGCCGGAATCCGGATTCTTGGTGTAAACTCAGTATAAGTTGAATGGAGATTCAATAAATGATTTTTTAAAATTAGAAATAAAAATGCGACTTAAATTTACAGTATTTTGCATTTTTATTTTAAACTGTATTAGTGAATCATTTGCGCAATAATTGGGTGTTTGCTGCATTTATTAGCTCTCTAAAAGGGCATTATTAAGTCATTTTGGTGCAAAAACGAATTTTAAATGTATGCTATGCTTTGTGTAAAACCACATTTTACACGTAAATTTGACTCATTTGGGCAAAAATTGTCTTCAAATATTTTATAAAACGATCGTTAAGTCACATTTTTTTTCAGAAGTCCAAAAGGTTTTCTTAAGATTTTGGAGTTTTGGAAACTTTCATTTAAAAAGCAAAGTAATACCGTACATCAAATTGTACTATTTTCAAAAACAAGTAAAAATTTGTCTATGAAAAGTAGATGCTTGTATACAATTTAATGCTATTTTCAAACCTCTAATTATCTATTAAAAAATGTTACATTTTTATTAAAAGAAGTAAAAATTAGACTATAAAAAGTGGAAACTTCTATAAAAAGTAGAATCTCCTATAAGAAGTAGATACTTTTATAAAAATTACAATGATTTTTTAAAAAATGACTTCAAATTATCTTTATTTTCATTAAAAATTATCCTACACTTCTTTAAATACCGGTAAGGCTGTATAAAATGTTCTTTATTAACAGTAGAATCCTCTCAAGAAAAGTAAAACTTCTTTAAAATTAATTAAAAATGTGATATATTTTGTGTAGAATCTTATTAAAAATTAAATTTTGATGACAATTTTGTTCCACGTCATTAAAAAAAATCCGGTTTATGTAAATGCCAAATGGACATAGCATATAGTGTAACTGTAAATTAGTGGCGGTTCCTCTTAACCGCTTTGGAACCCCTGCGATTCAGGTAAAAGAGCGAACGAGCAGGGGGAAATGGGGTAGGGGAGTCTGGGAGAGGGGAGGGGGGGGGGGGAGAAAGAGCGCTGATTAACTCTCACACTAGGCGCTTTTCACGGGACTAATTGTGATTTACGTATCGAAACGGATGCTTTAATTATGGATTTCCGGTGATAAGAGAAAGTGGACAAACAGATCACTCTCTCGCTCTCCCTACATCAACCACCACTCCCTATCTCTTCAGCTAATCACTCAACGAAACACGAGCAAAAACAATGGAAAACGCAGACGACGACGAATGGCTTTGCGAATGACGGCGATTCAATTAGACTCGTAGAACAGGCTAGAAGATAGCTTTACATTTCCCCTTATTATGCACCTGCCCTGCGCACCTAACACTTCTTTCAATTCTACTTCATTTTTTGCCTTCTTAAATTGCTATTTGCTCTTAACTGATGAAACCTTCTCTCTCTCTCTCTCTCTCTTTTTCAGCGTTTGGATGTGCTAACCGGAAGTGACTGGTTGAAGCTGCAGCGAAACTCACGATTGCGTTTTTGGATGAAAGGTGAGCGATTACTCTTTTTCGTGTGTTTACGTTTCGGGGCGAGTGGTAAATTGGGCAGTATGCACTTTGACTAGTCATTAAAGCACAATTGCTCGATGAGGCAACAGCAAATGACACATCGATTTGCTTTTATAATAATATTGATATTATAATAGAAGTTCAGTCGTTAAAATTTCTAAATATAGAGAGAGGTTCATTTGTCACTACAGGTAGGCCTACTTTTGGGTGCACAAATACGTACAGGGGGTGTCATTGTGACAAGTGCTTAGGCTACTAATGATTCAGGCGTTAAGATTTCAATGTAATAGAGATTCATGTAACAGAGGGGGACAACCACTTTCACGTATGGATGTTTTTTGAACTAAGTGCGGATTACAACAATTGCAAAATGTAGTAGAATATAATTTTACTATTGAGTAAACGGTACTTGGGGCCAGACAGATCAAGCGAAATTCATGCTCTTCAATCCCAAAGAGACTTTTTTGCATTGGTTTTCAACCATAGAACTACCATTGGTAATAGGGTACTACTCTGAGCTTTCTACAATTTTAATTGCTCCCCTCCCCCTAGGCGCGTAATTTTTTTGATGAAAAAAGACAAATTGGGCCGTTTTTTGGGGCAAAATAATAAGATTTCTAACAACTTGTTTCAGTTTTGGCTACGTCACTGCCCCCTAAACGATCAAATCGCTCCATGCTGAGAGAATGGCAGCACACTTTATTAGCATCATTAACAATAACTATTATTGCAAAGATCAAACGTAACTTATTTTCATCTCTTAAGCTTGGTTTAGATGGGCTCTGAGGAGACTTTTACATGCACCGTAATACAATTTCAATTAAGAAGTGAGAAGAAATGTCCTTCCTTTTTGTAACTCAACCAGCTACTTGACCCGTCGAAGTCAGGCTTTAGTTTTCGAATTAATGTTTGACAGGGTTTTCTTTTGATAAAGTGTGTAGCCTACCGGTATACATTTTTTCGGCCCACTCTGCATTATGTCAAATTTTCGAATTATCAAGGAACAGTTATTAAAACTCTGGAATTTTGAGATGCAGTTTTCCAAAAGTGGACTTTTAGAGGTTCGACCAGGACCTCTATAAAAGTCATTACGAAATATCAAATATTGTACATGCCCATATCACATCCTCAATATTAGAATTCTTTTGTAAACTTCAAAATTAAGGCACTTTATCTATCATTACTGTATACATGTAGTCTTATAAAGAGCTTCTCTGTGGCCAACCTAGTAGTAAACTATCATAAGTTTAATGTACAAAATTTGACTACCTTATAAGTTCTAAAGACTTTATAGAAATCTGTAGTAAGATCCACACTTATTCAGTTTTTATGTTACCGGCAATTTACCATATTATTCAAAAAAATGTTAGTTTGTCACTATAGAAATACATATTTATTTCATCAAAATATGATGATTTCAATATGGAAAACCCAAGTAAAAAAAACTATTTATATTTTATGCACTTCATTATAATTTTTAAATGCATTGTTATCAAAATGCTACAGAAACTACACTTTTTGCGAATGAGTTGGAAGCGAACGTTAAATTTATTCTCTTTTTTATGCATTTCAACATCTTAAAAAAAAAACAAAGTCGGAGATTTTTCTTAAAAGGATAATAATAATACTGTATTATTATTATAAAAAATATTCTATTATCCTCCAGCCACACCTGACGCGCACGTGTTTAGATAGCGTCGACATTAGCGACACCTGGCGACCATCTCACTTTTGCTTTCGGCGCCAAATTTAAACCAAAAACATTTAATTTTCGATGTCACAAAAAAAAACCTTCTATTATATAGGTACAGGAAAACAATAAAAACCCACTCATTATCATCATTTAAAAATAAAAAAAACCTCGGATCTTCGTATTTATCGTATCGCGCACGCGCAGTGAACAAAAAAAAAAAAAAGACAGGAAGAACCTCGAAAAAAAAAAAAGATAAACACAAATAATCATATTAAAAAAAAAAAAGCAGTTTTTTTAATTCGGTGATTTAAATTTTCATCCTCCATTTTGATTAAGATTAAAGCGCGGGAAACGAGAGAAGGAGAGAGGAAGAGAGAGAAAAAAAGAAATGATAGGCTTAAGTTATGGTTTCGCATAGGCTTACACCGCACCAACGCCCTCTAACGACAACAAAATAATTTTCTCCTCCGAAAAGTGTATGAGTAGGGGGAGGAGGGGGAGGGAGGGTCGGTCATAAACTATTTCAATCTCATCATCTGCATAATGTCCCATATACGCGTATCACATTAATATAAACTTTGATTTCTTTTAACTCCCTTCTACGTCGGTAGGTGGCAGTTGGAGCGAGGGATGGGGAGCGGAGCATTTTTTCAAAAACGAAGATTGCGAGTATTAATTTTGGGGATGAGGGGTGGGTGGGATGGGGAAGGGTGGGGGTGGGGAGTTAAATGAGTCATTCAAAAACACACATCATTTCGACTTTTCTTCTTCTTCATCTCGGCTGCGACGCGCGACTTTATTCGCGTCGCCTTCTTCCTTCACCGCGGTTTTTTTTTTCTTCTTCATCTTCGCCCGTCTTTCATTCTCCGCGTTCACGCTACTTAACGCTCGCGTTACGGAGACGTCAACCGCAAAATGTCGATATAACGAAAGGATAAGTTTAATGGACAGTTAGGGGATTTCGCGTTATCGAAGTTTTTTTTGTTAGTTTGAGAAATGACGTCGAAAAATTCGATACTAATTTAATACCGGTAGTTTGCATGGTTTTATCGGGTGAAAATAGTCGCTAAACTATATAAACGCGTACTTGTATACGCACTGCATAAGTATTAATTATTAATAATCAATAAACTTAAGAAATTTAAATTTTTTTTTTTAAGATCTAAAAATTAACTCGTTTTGAAGATTTTTTTTTTTTTTGTAAAAAGAATTTTGTTATATCGACAATATTTTTTAACTTTGGTTGAAATTTTGCTATAACAAAGTTTTACTATTAAAAAAATGTTTAAAATGAAAATAATGTAAGATTATGAAGTAATTTCGTTGTAAGGATCAAAATTAAACTTGTTTTGATCTTTTATTTTTTTTAAATAAAACTTTTGTTATATCGATCATAGATTTTCTAACTTTGATTAGAATATTGTGTATGATAATACATGTAAAAGAAAGATTACTTAAAATGAAAACTTCGTTATAACAATCAGAAATTAATTTTCTTTAATTTGACGATTTATTTATTTTATTACTTTTAAATTTCGTTATAGCGATCTTATTTGCTCAAACTTCGGCTAAGTTTTTTTAAGATGAAAAAAAATATATAAATTTCGTTGTAACGATCAAGCTATAAAAATTTATTTAATTTTTTTTTTTTTTGCATAAAATTTCGTTGTATCGATCATATTAAATTAATCCTAACTTTCTTTATTATTATTTTTTTTTTTTTAACTTATTACGATAAAAACAAAATAATGATGAAAAGGAAAATGTATGTGTAGGCCTACAATATTTGCAAACAAGTTTCGTCGTAACGATCAAAAATTAAACTTGTTTTTAAAACAAATTCGTTGTATCGATAAACTAACGAAATTTTAAACAATTTTTTTTAAAAAAAAAATTAATATAAAATTTATACATTAATAATAATAAAAATTTCGTTACAACGGTAAAAAAAAATACTTCTATAAAAAGTTATTTGAGTTAATTTTAAACTTCGTTATATCGATCCTATTTGCTCAAACTTTAGTAAAAATTACGTTTAATAAAAGTTTGTTATGATTAAAAAAAAAAAAAAAGAATAAAATAAAATAAAAATTTAAATTATTTTAAAAAAAAACAAATTTCTTTGTAACGAAATTTTGGTGTACATTTTAAAGTGTTTAACGTTAGTAGTTCGTTGTATCGAGGCGTAACTGTAGCTCTGAAAAATCAATGGAGGTTATTGCGTGGGTGGTTGGGTGGCGGGGGAGGTGTGGGTGGTGGAGGGTGTGAGTGGCACAATAATGGCGGAGAGAAAGCAAAGCAGAGAAAGAGTCGGACATAAATCTGTCAATCATCGACACGCCTACTTACGTCTGCACTGCTGTTTTTCCCGCCATCACCGCTATATACACTTCTATACTAAGCAACTGTTCTACACTTGTACACTGCTCCTACTGTAACAGCATCCAATGCATCCATCCTCCTAAAGCTTTAATTAACGAAACTCGCGCGCTTTTCATTCGCCACCTTCGTCGCTGCTTTCTATTAGATTTTTATCGCGCTCAAAATTATCGCTTCCGATCAATTTTTTAAACCCCATTTTTTTACGATTATTGGGTTAGAAAGAGATGCAAAAAAAAAATATATAGTAATAAAAAAAAAAAAATTGGATTAAATAATTTAAGTTATTGATTTTTTTTTTCTGAACGCGAAATTGCGTCAATCGGATGACTCGATTATGTTTGCAATGCGCTCCTGGACAAAACGCAAAAGATAGAATGTAATGAGACGTTTTTTTTTTTTTTTGAAGTTACCCCTTGAGTTTAGCCGGTTTAAATAGTGAGCCAGCTTCTCAGCAAAGCTCACTCGAAAGACAATTTTATTGAAGTGAGTCGTTGAACGAGCGTAGCTTATTCGAAACGAACGACTCGGTTCATCAGAGCAACGTCATAATCATAAAGCTAGGTTTAGAGTTCAAATACAGAACCATTTTAAACTTAACAGTCATATTATTTACCCATCGAAAAACGGTAACAATAATGTTCTATACACATTTGTATATAAAAATACAAATAATCATAAATGCTACGTTAAAAGTTAACGTTTCGACTCTTAAAAATGATAATAAAACCAATAAAATCGAAGATACATGTATAAATATCTCGGGTATCATCGGTAATCGCGACCCATTTTTAGTTAAAAAAAAAAAATTACGGCAGCTAGGAACAGCCCGAGCAATAGTTTTTGCATCAAAATTTTAAATTTGCTTGGAAATACAGTACCCAAGCAGAAAACCATCTTTAAGATTCAATTAGTTTTAATGACGAATTTAAAGTTCGTTTTCATTACACTTGGTTTAGAAGTTTGAGTCGTTGATGTAGTGAATCATTTTCTACCAATGTTGAAAACCGGAAATACCGCTTCTAAAATGTTGTCATATCATTGCGAGGACCTATGGAAACATTCAAATGGGTTTCATTTTGATAACCAAGAATTAATGCCAATCTTTGTAGCAAAACTTGCAGCAATACTGCTGCGGCCCCAAGAAAAGTTGTGTTAGTTTCGCCCCCCCCCCGCTTCTTGGTAATGGTGGGCCAATATCGTCAAAGAGTGACCATTTGTCCATCTTGTTTATGTATTTGGTTTGAAAACACAGCCACAACAGTTTTGTAAAAATGGGTCGCGATAACCTAAAAGCTAAAAAAAATAATATTGTAAATTACCGTATGGTAGGCCTAATATTTTTTTAAAAAATAAAAAATAAAAAAAATGCAATAAATTAAGTTTAAAATAAATTTAAAATAATTATTGTGATTAAGGAGCCACTTATAATAATATAAACAACATTTAACCGAAATTCGCAATTCTATAAAAAAAATTTTAATTTGCGAAAATTTAATTTTTTAAATACCGGTACAAATTCTTTTTTTTTTTTTTTTTAATATTATTAAAATAATAATGACCGTAATAATCAACGCGATTATCGAAAAAGAAAAAAAAAGTATAGAAAAAAAAATCTAATACGTGTAATAATGTTATTTGTAGAGAGGGGGGAAAGTAATCCAGTAGTTTTGATAAAGAGAATCATTCGCGTGACGTCACGTAAGCGTTCGCGTGACTTTTAACTGCGCAAAGTGAGCGATCGAGAGCGTTGTTGAGTGAGCGAGGAAGAGTGATGGATGCCTCGGCGTTCGATATGACGTGACACCCACCCTCCCCCCTCCTCCTCCCCCTTCATCTCCTGCGTCTGCGCACTGACGTGGTCGTCATGGCAACGTCAACGTCATGATGTATTCGACGCGGCGAGACGGATTGAAGAAGCCGAAAGAAAAGAACTCCCTCCTCCGCCCCCCACCTCCCCCTACCTCTCTCACTCTCTCTTGCTTTTCTATTGTTGCCAACTAAATTGTATTTATAACCTTTCACAGCGGCGACGCATGCGCACTCTCGTCTCGCTCGCTATTACGTCTCGGAGCTGACCCGCTCATCCTGGTTACACCGAGACTGGTTAACGCTGACTGCGAGGAGGGAGGGAGGCAGGCGGGAAGGGGTTGAAGGGGGGGGGGGGGGGGTGGCGTTTATAGCGTCACGTCCGTCCGGTGATTTACAACACTTTTCTGCACCATTGTGCATAGAAATGGCAAATTTATGCGGGACATCCTGACTCCCCCACCCCCACATCTCTCCACCTCCTCCTTTTCTCACTCTTCTCTCCATCTCCATCCCTCTGTCATCAACCACTTCTTCTATCGCTGCTCGTGAATTGCGTTCACCTTGTCTCTCTTTCTCTCTCTTTGATCGAGGTTAGGCCTAAGACGCTCTGCCGACACCGAGACACACCAGGCGTTTATTAGGAACAAACCGGAAATGCAAGAGTTAGAAGAAATTAATTATATATTCTTGCTGGTAGTTCAAATAGTTGAAACAAAAAATTATTTGAGTTAAAAAAAAAAAAACGTATCGGTATTGAGAATTATAAAGTCATTAATTTCGAAATTTTAAAAAGGAAAATAAACCGGAAGTGTACATTTATTTTTTTAAAATATAAATTCATTTTAAGATTTAGGAGTTGAAAATTTGAAAAAAATTAAAAGTTTTGGGAATTTAAATTTTTTTTAAGTTTGGAATTTTAAACACCTAAACAATTTGGGCAAACATAACCCGGATAAAGTCCTTAAAACTTGAGATACCAAACAGAAATCAACACAATTTTTATAAAAACTTTAAAAAAAAAGTATAAATTCTTAAAAATGCGACCGGAAGTTGTTTACCCATTCATCGAAAATCATTTTAAATCGTCTAACTCCAATAATTTATTAAAGGGGGGTGTAAAAAAATTCAAACCAAACTAACAGTTCTTTACTTAATTAATTTGCCTTCAATAGCAATTGATGGAGAGTGTGGTGAGTTTTTCTTGCGCATGCGCTCGAGTTTTAAGCAGACGAAGCATAAAATGTCGCCGAGACTTGTTTTTTATTATTTTCCATTAGGCCGTTCGGTTTTGTGCCTCTCTAGCGCCATCTAGCGTCGAATAGGGAGTGTGTTTTAGGCTGCAAGGGGGAGGGTGGGGGTATAGGGAAGGGGGGGGGGGGTTGAAGGGAGGGAGGGTAAGGGTAGGGGGAGGCAAAGTCGTTTGGAGACTTTAGTCGTTGGCAGGAAACATAAAAGTGATGGATGGCTGACAAGGATAATGGCAAAAGAGAAACGACTGCAACAGCGGCGAATAAGGGGTGGTTTAGGTGGGTGGGGGGGGGTAAAAAGAGGAGAATGGGGGGGGTGGGGGAGGCAGCAGCCATCACACAAACCATTCAACTAACGTATACAGAAAGAAAAGAAAGGGACGAAAAAAAAAAGAAGGAAGATTTAGTGTTTAGTTTATGAGGGGGAGGAGCCTGCGTGGGTGGAATAGGTAGGTGGGTGGTGGGGTGTGGGCGGGGGGGAGGCTAATAATAATGACGAGGATGATGATGATGATCATGTGACTTCGACGCTCTCTCATCATGCCTCATTTCAATCGCTCTCTCTCTCTTTCCCTCTCACTCACTCTCTCGCTCTATCTTTAACCGACAAAACTCACGTTGCTGACGTCAGCAACTTGGATTAACAATCCTTGACTAGTGGTCAGTGATCAGGTGTGCAGGGAGGGCTGATGGGGAAGTCAGGGGCGCCATGAAGGCCCCGATTCCCGATTGTTTGGAGGGGGTGCTGAAGGAAAATATTCACACTTCCGGAATGTTTTTTGTTGTTGTTTTTTTATGTGGCTTTTGTGGATGGATTTTGATGGGGAGGAAAAGGAGGAAGAAGATGAAAGATGCGGGGGTAAATCTTGCAAGGGGGGGATGGAGGGAATGAGGATGCGTTGGATAAACGGATTTAGTAATTCGGTTAAGCGGTAAATTTTGAAATTTTATTTTGAAAAAAATGATTTTACAGTAATAATTGTTATTGGTTTTTCTGAAAATTTCAAGTTTTTATTGAAAAAGTTATTATTAATTATTGATTTTATTGATATCAAGTTTGTTGAATTTTTTCACTCAAGTTTTCATCATTTTTTTATTGATTGTTTTAGTATTTTTTTTTTTTTTTTTAAAGTTTTTACTCGCAGGTATCTACTCGGCCGAGTTAGAATTTACTCGGATGAATAAAATACAAGCTTATAAATTCTATTTCCTCTCCTGCTCCCCCTCCCCGTCTTTAAACTTTTAAATTTAAGTCTTTTAAAAATTTAACTCGGCCCAGCGGTATTTATACTCGGCCGAGTGTAGTGTTCGCGCGATGCCTACAATGCATGTAAGAGCATCTTAATTGGCATAATTATATTTCGTTCTAAATTACGGTTGACTTAAAATAACATTAACTACCAAAAAGTGGTGTTATTTTTAAATTGGATATAAAATCAACTCTACCGAATGACGGTTACTCGACCGAGAATAAATGTTAAATCGATTCTTGGAAACATCTAAACATCTTATAATAATTTTAACATTAAATGTTTTCAATATTCCCAAATACACATGAAATTTTCATTTTTATAATGAACGAAAAAATTAGCTCGGCCGAGTGGAATGATTACTCGACCGAATTGAGCACTTACTCGGCCGATCGAATTATATCAACACCCGAATTATAGTCAATAAAACAATTCCAGTAAACTGAGTGATTCCACTCGCCCTAGACATGTACGTACTAGAGCGAGTTTGTTGTCTACTCGACCGAATAGTGTTTCTTTGAACAATTTTATCGTTGCTTTTTTGTAATCAGACACTTTGCAGCCGTTTTAACTCCTCTTTCCCTCTCGCCATCTTTGTTCCACCCACCCACTTTCTTTACCCCCCCCCCCTCAGCTCTCTCCCCCAACCCCC
>JAQGAZ010003384.1:0-11983 GCA_034692225.1 Polydesmus complanatus
GTTTGTTTGAAGCCAGTGCTCCAATCCGTTCAAAAGATATGAAGGTGGAGGCATTACTTATCAGCCTACCCTCGTACTTCAAACCCAGCAACGTATTTACATTTGCCAGCGTGATTTTAAATTTTTTCCCCCCACCTACTTCTTTCGCTTTTTTCAAATAAAACTTTTTAAAATATCATAAATCACACAAAAAATAAAGAAAAAATATATATATATATATTGAGGATGCGAAATAGTGTTTCGTTCGTCGTATCTTGTTTGTAATAAAAAATCCATTTCTGGTATTTTTTCATACCCTTCGTTTATTTATACCGGGATATTTCTTTTTATATATATAAAAAAAAAAGATGGAATAAAAACAAAAGGAAAAAAAAAAAGTGGAAATCCGCGAAATTTTGCGAAAGGATTTGCGATATGAAAACGAAAATGCTTCGCAATCATCGGAAGTAATATTTGAAGGCGTCAAACTAAAGGACCAGACAAGTGGAAAAACGCGGATGCGACCAACATTTCAAACGCAAAATATTTTTCTTCGTTCTCCATTTTCTTAAATTAACCGAGAAAACGCCGGGGAAAAGAGAAACCCTTAAAAAAAAAAAAATAAAAATTAAGTTCACCCAAAAAACTCCCCCCTAAAAAAAATTATTTATTATTCGCGACATCCTATAAACAGCCTATTAATTTGTCTGAAAATTGTGTGGGTGTTACGTCACAAGACGTTGTTAGCGATCACGCGAGAGAGGGAGGAAGGAGAGGGGTTAAATGGAATGCGCCAGGCGCCAACTTTATTGACATGTCCTCGTTTTGACGCTTTTAAAAAGCTAAAAATTTATTCCGCCAGTGGTTGTTGAACGTCCAGTTCAAATAAAAACATCAGGCTCTTCTCTCTCTCTCACTCACTCGCGCAATCAGATACATCTATCTCCGTAAGATCCACGCTCGCCTCATTTAACCATTCGACTCGCCTACATGACCTAAATTAAACAATGAAAATAACTCGAGAAAATGTATTCCGCAAATCAACAACAACAAACGAAAGAGCAAAAAAAAAAAATTAAAATAAAATAAACTGTTTGTCAAACCTCTACAACGCGGAAATCTTTTTTTTTTTTTTTAAGTAATAAAATTTGACACTACGAAACACGCTCGATTGGATTAATTCACCCTACTTAACACGCAAGAAAACAAATTAAAAAAAGAGAAACTATTTTTCGAACTGCGGAATAAGTCCAAAACAGATGAAATAATCTAGAAATTTAACTACAGTAGTTGAAGAAGAATTTGAGAATTATCCAAATGATGTCCGAGAAATTTTAAGTAATTACGACATTCGGCCACTCGTAAAAAAAAAATCCCATTTCCAAAGTTTTATTTTCAGAAGACTGCGATGATATTAAATTACATGCGTGCATTTTAATTTATTCCGTCTAATTTATTAATAAATTACTGCACATGTGTGCTTTTGCCAAATTCATTTAAATTTGAATTTGGTTGAAAGTTTTAACATACAATTAGGAGCGGAATCCTACCTTTAACGTGTAATGTTAATCTGGTGTAACGCGTTATACGAGGATAAATAAATAAAATAATACCGTAGTAATTAAAATAAGTACCGGTAACAGACAAAATTTTTTTCCTTTATAAGTTTGTAATTAAATTTTGTAGCCCGGCGCATGTGCACGTCCCTTTTTTTTTAAAAAAAAAAATTTTCTGAACTTGTTTAAAAAATAAGGAGTTTTAACGAAATCTTGTTTATGGAAATTCCATCTTATTAGGTACAAACCTCTTGCTGACACTACACAAACTCGCTTGGCATCAACATGACTGGATTAAATATGTAACTGTGAAAGTTGCATCTCTAAAATGCACTGTGCATTCTGGTAATTTCGAAATTGTATTTTTGTCAGTTTCTTTTTTTTTTCTTTCTGTGACAATAATAAACCCATATTTTTACGAGTAGACTTGCTTGTAATTTTTCGGACCATTATAATAGGTCTTTGAAACTTACAAGCCTTCCTATGACAAACCCTTATTCACTGAATCACTGTGCATCTTTTGGAGAACGCACAATATTATTTTAGAGAAAAAGCGAAGTCTTCAGTGCATTATCAAAATAAAGAATAATAAAAATTGAATGACAAAAATCTAAAATGAACCCAAAAATATTTTCTCATTAAAATCTTCGCGCAAAATGATTCAATTCCAACGAATTCTTTATTTTGGAGCTTCCGTTCCAATATTTTTTTTTAAAAAAAGCTGCGACGAAATATAATGCAATTGAAACATTCACTTAAAAAAATTTCCTTAACTCATTTAATGTGTTTATTTTTTTTTATTTTTTGGTCCTCCATATATAATTTTTTTTTTTTTCTAAACTTTCCAGCGCCTACTCCTATTTCATCTAATAAAAGTAACGTAATCTAACGTCGCGGAAAGAAAAAAAAAAACTAAGGTTCCGACGTGTCGCATATGGCATAATCATTCATCGTCTTCTACAACTGTTCAATTTCAACTGCGAAATGCAAATGCAGCGACGGCGGCAGCGGCAACTCAAGTTTCGAGCAAGGGGCGCTGACGTCACAACAGCACGCGCGACTCATTAATTAAGATAAAGCATTAGTCGAGCTTAAATTATTCTTCTCAAATTAAAGAGAAAACGAAAAAAAAATTTATATATTTTTTTTTTAGCAAAGAAACTTAACTCTCGAAACGCGTAAAAATATACGTGTAAATCCCAACAATTGTTACATTTACAAACGTTTAATTAAATTTACATAAAATCCTAATGCGCAAGCGTACACCGTCTTTATCTATTCGTTGAAATCATATTAGCCTCCATTTCATACTAATACTACTTTTTTTTTTCTTTACGAAGCAATAAATTGGCTCGCAACAAATAAAAAAAAAATCAATTAAAACTCATTTCGATCCGGCACTTAATTAATTAAAACGCGGAGTATTTTTTTTTTTTTCATCGTCTCGTCTTCCAATTTAATATCGAATAATAAATTTTTAATAGCGATTTCGCTATCATCAACGCGGGCGAGACGTTACCCCGTAATTTTTTTTTAACGTTAATTAAAAAAACAGCATTTAATATCAAAAGCGATTACATCGATAATGCAGTTTTGCGAAGCGAACGTCAATAATGCATAATTATTATTTCACTAGTAAATTTTGTTGTTATTTATTAAAATAGAACAATTTAAAAAAAAAACAGTTTTGGTGATGGTTTCGGTACCTACACCAAATAAAATTTTGCCACCCCCTTAAAAGTTCATTATACCCGCCCACGTTAAAATATATTTTTTTCGCCATCAAAACATCTAGATTTTATTTAAATCTTGTTTTGTTCTCATATCTATGTTGCGTCTCCCACAAAAAAAAAATAAATAAAATAAAAATTTAAAAAATTAAAATGCGTAGACGAATTTATGGGTTGTTTTTTTTTCCCCCTTTACTTTTGTAGAAGCTATTTTAAAAAACTCTTATTTTCTCATCTTGCTCCACAAAGTATTTTTGTTGATTGAAGAATTTTATTCAAAATATTTTATGTTGCCACCTTAAAATTTTAAATCAAAATAGCAGTCGACAAAACTTAAAATATTAAAAAAAAACCGATGCTAAGAATTTTGGTCTTGTTCTTGCTCTTATGATTATCATATAGCTAAAATAACAAATGAATCAAATCTAAGCTAGTTTTGCATAAATTCTTATGAATTTTCATGGAAAATTTAGAAACTACAAGTTTTGAATGAATTTTAAAAAGTGAAATTTTTGAATGAATTTTCAAAAAACATTAAATTTTAGAAAGTGGTTTTATTAAAATCTTGGTTGAGCTACTTATTTTTTTTAGCACAAATCCTTATCAATTTTTAAAAAAATTTGGAAAGAATTTTGATTACAAAAAAAAAATTTTTTTGAATAAATTTTAATTTTTTTTAAAAATTAAGAAAAAATTTCATTAAAAAAAATTGTAAATGAATTTTATTAAATAAAATTTTGAATAAATTAAAAAAAAAACCTTACATCAAAAATAAAAAAAACTATATTCAAACTGAAATTTTGATTGCAAAAGTTTTTAAAACGCACTTTGAAGATTATTTAAATCTCGTTTTACTCTGAAACTCCTCTTGTGGTTACCAAAACAGCACATAATTGATTTTAGACCAAATTCCGCCCCAAAAAATCTCTTCAAAATTATAATCTCAAATTAAAAAAAAAAATAATTTAATCTCGTTACGGTATATAAAGATCATTTTACCACCACAAAAATCTCTTCCGAGTTTTATTCGCCAAAATCTAGATTTTTATAAATCCTGCTAGTTTATCAATGGGTTCCGTACCAAGTTGGTTTACATTTGCGTGCAAAGTACGCGCACCGTCTCATTAACTCACCACTACTATTACTACTACTTACTCATCCCCCCGGTATGTTCAATTAAGAGATAAACCCCGTTAACATAACAGAAATTATTTTGAACGACCGAATCAAATCCCAGCAAAACAAAACGCTATACAAATATCATCTACACGATATCACCCAGAGTGTAATTTCTCTCACTAACTCTACCACTCTCTCTCTCTCCATCCCTTTATCCCCTAACCACCTACAACTCACGTGTAATTTACAATTTATAAATAATTTATTACACACCTCATCGTTATGTTCTAATGTTAAGTGTTGCGTTTACACTTACTTCGCGCCTCCGTCATCAATCTCACTCTCTAAAAAAAAATAACCCCCTCTTTCAAAAAAATAAATAAACATTCCCCCCTCCCCTCCATAAAGCGCGTAACATGCGAAGTTGCATGCGAAATTCACCTAAATTTAAGGCCAAGTTAAGTCAGTCGCAGACAGTAGCCGTGTGTTGGGGTGGGTTAAATGTAAACGTCCAGACACCTAATTATCACCCCCCCCATCATCACTAATATGCAAATGCGCACGCACATCTTCCATTCTCCTCTCTTCGCGCGTTGTATCCGGCGTAAGAGAACGCTGGATGAGGTAAAAAAAAAAATAAAGGAGAAAAAAAATTTAATATAGAAACGGCACATAAATCAAAATGCCGGAGTCACGTGTCCAAAAGCGCTTTTTATTACAAGAGGGTGCCTGTCAAACACGTGACAGCTTTACGGTCATTTATTAACAGCCCACTTGACTTTACGTTTTCACAAAATTGGAAGGTGAGAAATTTGAAATGTTATTTTATTTTTCTCGTGTGCGGTGGCGCTGCAGTTTCTGGATCTCTTTTTAGCTGCGCTAGAGCCTAGCTATACCATATCCATGATTTATTCGTCAAACGTCAACGCTTTTTCTAAAAGCCCCGCTTTAACGTTTTCAATCTCGTCACATATTTTGATGTGACGAGATATTTCGATTGAGTAGACGTTAGGAGGAGAAAATGCGGTTATTTATATAGCAGAGGGGGAAAAAAATACTGTACGGTATTTAAAAGAGTAAATTACACGCAAAAAAATTATTATTAAAAAGCTATCTTTTACTTCAAAAATTTTTTAAATCCATGAGAAGCGCTTTCCCGTTTCTTTTTATTATTTTTTTCCATAATCATTTTTTTGTAAATAATAAACTTAATTAAATCCATCAGCGTAATTATCAAAAGTCATTAGCAGATTGAGTAAATATTATATTTTTTTGCAGTATTAATACGATTGGCTTTGACAACTCAGACTGTCGTCAGACAGAAAAAACAAGTCCCTAGTTGGTTCTCTATTTACTAACAAAAAAAAGCGAGTACCGGTAATAAAAAATTCACGATAATTATTAACAAAACCAAATTAATTATTTAACGCTTAGTTTCATTATCTCGGTCAGTAGTTATTAATTCCGATTCTCTATATTTTATTAACCGATTCTCCAATTACTACAAAGTATAAATAAAATAACATTCTTCAACATTTTCTACTGCAACATAAATAACATGAAATTGATCACGATTAATTAAATATAAAAAAAATAAATGCTTTGCATTAAAAGTTATTTATAAACGACCAAAAAAATTTTTTTAAAAGAATATAATGCAAGATTTTTTTTTTGTCTTCGCTTCTTTAAAATTATACTTCTAAACCTTAAAACGATTTAAAATTTCGAATGTCGCGATTGCATTCAAAAATACAAATTCTATCTCTCGTGAATTCTAATATTGATTCAAGAATTTGATATTTACATCTGAAATGTCATTTCCCCGACACAATAGTCAAACTTGAAGTTAGTATTTACATACCGTACTAGGTTCCAGTATTTGCATACTCTATTCGTTCATTTCTAATACTAAAAATTCGTGAGATTAAAGTCAAAAAAAAAAAAAGGTAACGCGAAGGGAGTTTAAATAAAAAAAAATAACAAACGAAATTGGTATTTACATTATATAGGAATCTCCAGCCTATGCACCCCCATGTGCCTTCCTTGTTTACCATTTTCTGTTGATTACATAGCGTCAATTTGGAATTGCAGTAATCGAACAGCGATGAATAGCGATTAACGACGCTGATATCTGACGGTTGTTTACACCAACCATTTCCCCTTACTACAGTACAGTATGTCTATCGACAAGATTCAATTTCCATTTCAATGAATTCAAACTTAATGTTATTATTTATGGCACCCGAAATGACTGCGCTATAAATCTCTCTGTCCCATAATTATTAGACAAAGTAATTAGAGCATTACAAAAAAGCACAAAGCAGTTAAAATTTGAACTTCGACATTCCATTAACGATTGTTTCTTTCACTGGGGTTAAAATATGATCAACATTAGGTTTGAAGCAAAATTCATGTGATAAAAAAAAATTTCATATTAAATAAATTAAGTTTAAAATAACAAGAGTAAAATTAGTTTACATTTTTATTTTTAACTTAACGCTCAGGCCCAGAATTTAATATTTTTCAAGGCCATTTTCGCAACTTTTGCCGAACTTTTCAAAGATTTCAAAAACATATCACTGCTAACTTCAAACATTTATACCGCTACTGCATGCCAGTTTACAAAAAATAAGAAATAAATCTATTTGCAAAATAAAAAATTAATACGAGCGTCAAGTTCAATTATTTTTAGCCTTTCCAGGAATTATTATTCTGATAAAAAAAACTCAAACCTCGAAAGTCCGAATCGTTTTAAATTTCGTCTATTAAATCAACTCGTTCATAAATTTAATCGGCGACAATGATAAATAGGCGCTTTGAAAACCAAACCCCGAGTCATAATTTAATATTGTTTTGAAACAACGAGAAATCTTTCACCATACGCACCAAACGCAATTAATCACTCGGCTTAATTAAACACTACCCCGCAATTCGAAAATTATTATTAACTCAAATCTCATCGTTATCATTTTACCATCTACAAATAATTAAAACCCGCCACTAATTACCACAAGCGCTAATTAATAATAATAATAATTTCGATTAAACGTTAACTGCGTACGGTAGTTGCGTCGCTACCGTAATGAAGTAGTGGATGAAAAGAGCTGAACCGAAAAATTGCCAGGCTTCCAATTACTTTAAGTACACTTGTTGTCGTTACATTATAATTATTATTATATTGTTTGGGAGAAAGAAAAAAAAAAACAATTCACTCTGCTTGACCGTTCGGTTACGCTAGTAAAAGTCACTATTATTTATGAGATACTGGATACTGTAATACATAATCATGAAAAAAAAAAAGATAAATAGTTGGGCTCTAATTCTACTTTTCATTAAAAATAACATGATTTTGGCCAGCTTTAAAACGGGATTTTGAATCTAGATCAACGAATCCTGTTTCAACAAAATATAAGGAAAAAACCAAGCCCCTGGGCATCACAAAAACGGATGCTGATCCTCTTCCAAATATTCCAATAAAAAAAAAAAATTAATAATTAAAAGCGTATTCAACTCGGCGATTCGGTTCTCGTCGGTGTTGTTGGTCAAATTAAGTTCGTCAACATTTTGCTATGCAAATTAACCGCTAAAACCTAATACCCTCCCTTACGGTATATAAATCGCGGCGTAATTACTCAAAACTTAATATCGCTCTCATGTTCTCATACATAAATAAAACGTCCATGGGAAAGCCGAGAACTTTGCTACACAACAGTCGAACGAGCGAACGAGAGAGAGAGAAGAAATAAGATTTGGGGGAACAACATTCGAAGCTCCACCGAAATAACAGTGTCCGTTTTAATAATTTATGTTTCTCTCCCGTAATTAAGTCTGAGAGAACGAGAGAGAGATTTGATCGGCTGCTATCGTCCTCGAAACCTCAGTCGTACGAGTTTAATGATCGCAGATTAGATCGAGTGACATGCGGTTTCCAGGTGAAGTGCTTCTCTTTCCCCGCCCACTCAACCCTCTTGTGGAACAATTATTACCACGGTCGAGCTAAGCCATGTTAACCCGGAGGTTCGTCGATAAATATATAGATATATACTATTTCTGGCGATTATTAGTAGCGTTTCAATCAAGATTTATTCCCCACAGACGAGGAAAGCAACAACAACCAAAAAAAAAAAAAGATCGTTTTTCGCCAATCAATTTCTGTGGCTCGTTCAAAATCGTATTAGAAGCGGAAATTGAATGCGAGAAGGTAAAGTCAATTACGCTTAATTAGTAGCCTAACCCAACAATCTAGCCTTTTCTCTCTTAATAACGCTTTAATTAGCCAGCGGTTAATTTTAAACGCTATAACCCACCGGACCTACGCGTCTAGTTTTTGGCCGCCAGACGATATTATGAATTTTTAAAATGCTCGATTTCACTGTATTCCTCGCTGTACCTAGAAACTCGAGTTAGGTCAGCCAACACCAACCGAACCCAAATTTTCTTCGTAGGTTTTTTACTGTTTACTATACTGTAGTGGTTTCGGTAAGCTTCCTGAGTCGTCTCGAGTTCAATTTTCAAAAAAAAAACGTTTAAAAACACGCAGAACTTCGATTGGATTACATGTTATAATCGGATATTGAAACAAATTATTAATAAAATTCACTACAAAAACGCCAATCATAATGTATTATGATTAATTAATCAGATTATTATTGCCAATAAAATGTTCTTAAATAGCTTAACGTTGTTAACTTGTTAAAACTCAATTTTCTGGATTTAAAAAAAATTACTTCATTAATAGCTAGAGTTTTATTAGAAAGATTAAATATTTTTTATACTGTATAGTGTACACAGTACCAAAATCTTCCATTTCTTATCATTTTTAATCTTTTTTTTTTTTTTAATGCTCCTATTTAAAAAAAAAATTTTTATCAGTGCTCTATCCACAAATCGCAGAACTTAAAATCTTGTATTTTGCTAATCGAAATTTCAACGTAAATAAAACTAAAAACAAAAAAACAAAAAAAAAAAAAACCTATTTAAAGTACGTGCATGTTGTTTACTGGAAGTTGTACGAGGCAATCGTTAATGCAATGACAAAATACCCTCATAATATACATTTCCAAACTTACATAAACGAACGACTTCAATAAGTGAAATGCAACGTAAACAAAATTTTCAAAAGTCGGTAAAAAAAAAAGAACGAAGAAAAAAATGAATTACACAGCAAAATGAAGTACATTATAATGTAAAAGAATCATCGATGTCGAATCTAGTACAGTGTACATGTACTTGTATTTTCCAAAAACGACTTTGTTTGTCTCGAGTTCCATTACCATAGACGTTGCAGCACGGAACCGTACTACCTTCCGGCAACAATTATCAGCCTACACACAGTACGGTACAGTATAATATGCTTTACAAAGCAACGCACTTACGCGACTAAATTACGGTTAACAACGGTAATCAAAGCAATTAGCGAGGTCATAAAATATACAAACTTTATGTAGATACGCTTTGGCCATTCCTTCAGCGGATAACTATAATATACTGCATACTCCAGACCGATAAAACCGCCGCTCAACATTAAAACTTAAGCTTTTTTAACTTTGAAAATTTAAAAGCCTTCGATAACGCGTTAACGAGCGTTAATTAAAACTCTGGAAACGGTCGCCATGGCGACTAATTTATCAACCTAAATCCCCGGCATTAATTAATTAATTAGTCAAATTGTTATAATATTACATAAAGACGGCGGCAACAGTTTGGCATTTTAAATGAAGGTTGGATAATACGGTAATAAAACCATGTAAATTACGCTATTTGTTTGGTTTCGCTCGTTTATATATTATATTTGTTAAAATAAAATAAAAAATGGGTCTGTTCTACCTTAAAAGTTACACACTGGCAACCCTAAAATGTCACGTTATTCTTCCATCTGTGAGACTATAAATCTTGTTTAAAATCAGCGTTTGCGGTAAAACACACCGCCGACTCGAAAAGACTTTCGAAGGATCATAAATCTTTTTTTCTTTCTTTTTTTTTTTTTTTTAAAAAGTCACTTATCTAAAACTAAATTTAGACATTCCGTAACTTAAAACTACGCTTTAATTATGTAACCGTCGTCTTTTAATGTATTTATTTCTTCTAGCCATTTATCAAAAAGCCGAATAAATTTAAAATTCAATCTCGCACGGTTTTGCGTTAAAATTCGATCTAAACGTTAATTTTCGCCCCATTAATTACAATTTAAAAAAACAAACGAAAAAGATAGCAAAGTCACGTGACTCTTGTCTTAAAAATAAAATACAGTGGTTAAAAATTGCTTTTCTATTAACTGTAAAATCCTGTCTCTATTGCATTTCATTACTTGCAAAAATTACTTTAAAAACAAAATCACGTTTTTTTTAATAATTGGCTAATTAAGTTAATTAACAGTCGCGTATCGTAAAAAAAAAATACACTCATTTTGTTACTCTAATTTTCCATTCAATTCAAAACAAATTTAATTAAACAATTACAATTAGGTAACGGCAAAAAAAAAATGGATCTAACAATCAATAAAAAAAAAACAATCATAAAAATCTCTTAGAAACCAATTTAATTAAACGTAATTGAAATTGAAAAAAAAATCTCATCCAATTATTTACCCGTTAACGGGATATAAAAAAATAATCTCCAAAAATTTCTTTAAAAACCTAACCAAACTCAACAAGAAAAAAATATTCGAAAATATAAAAATCTGAAAACAAACCTCTAAATAAATTTAAAAAAAAAAAAAAAAAAAACTTCACTTATATGAGTAAACCACTTTTAAAAAAACCATTTCAAACAAATTAAAACTTGAATCCAATTCAAAAAAAAAAAAAAAAATGAGAATTGTTTACCCTTATTCACAAAAATCGCGAAATTTTCATTTTTTTTAAAAAAAATTCCAACATATTTTTTAAAAAAATAAATAAATAAAACTTTTAAAAAGAAGAAAAAAAAAAAAGTTTGACTCACCGTTAAAGATGATTTTCCATTTATCCGAAGCGTATATGAGACAAGAAAAAAAATCCTTTTCTCGTAGCAGCAGCAGCAGTAGTGTTGGTTGGTGGTATAGTAGTAGCAATAATAATCGAAATAAAAAGGAGCAGATGCGAGTGCCGCGTGTGATGAAATAGATAGGAAGATGATGAGACCTCAATGACGGCGATGATGATGATCAAAGAATTTCTTAGTCGAGAAGATAATGAAGTCTCGCGTGCTGCAATCGGAAATAAAGAATAATAATAATAATAATAATAAAAAAAAGCTCTAAAAATAAAAAAAATAATAAAATAGAGTGAGTGAGAAAGAGAGAAAAAGAAAACTGCGCTTCCTATTATGTTAATAATGTAGTCGTAAGATTGGTGAGCGATATGAGCGGGATTTAATCTAAAAAAGATGCGCCAGAGAGATGATTGCGCGACAGGGGCTGCTCATCAACGCCATCATCTCTACCTCTCTACACAATACACCCTCCCTCCCTCTTACCCCCACCCCCTCACTGTCAATATCAATTGCCTCACGTGACTCGCGAGAAATTACTAACGTTAGATGATGATTAAAATAAAAGACACAAAAGAGCGTTACTCCTGAACTTCGCTTTTAACTTCATCACCGGAGGAGACCTCTTAC
>JAQGAZ010003385.1:0-11977 GCA_034692225.1 Polydesmus complanatus
GAGGAAAATTAATTTTCCGTCATTTATTTATTTTATATAGATAGATTTTATGTTGTTTGCATTATAACATTTGAAAATATTTTTAACGATACTAATTTAATGGAATGCATCAGGATGTAGTTTTTATTGTACGGTATTTTGATGTAATTTTAATGCGTGTTTTTGTTTTTTTTCTCTCTTTTTTTTGTCGTTAACACATGAAGCTCGAAGTTATGGACGGAGGAGAGGTATAGTACCGCAATCGCTTTTCATTATTTATAATATTTGTTTGTTTGTTTTTTTTATTATTTTATTTTTTTTTTTGTCTGTTGATTTTAAATATTATGCGGAAAGTAGACTTTACAAGTTAGTCAAAAATTAAGTGCAAAGTTTTGTTTGATTATTATGAATGCTAATGCTAATTTAAAAGTCTGCTGTTCGAGTGTACTAATCGTTTTTGATTTATTTTTATAATAATATTGTTTTTGTTGATTTTTTTTTTAATATATATTTTTTTGTAATTTTGAATTATTTATTATGTTTTTTTTTTTTTCTGTATTTTTTTATTTTTGATTCATACGCCGATATTAATATTAGTTGGTCTCGTTAAAGGTAAATCTCCCTTCTTTCCCGGTTTGGAGGACAACCATCTGCTTGAGGATGGACATCTGGATCAATCGCTACCCTCACTTAATTCACCATCGCGCAGCTCGCCTCGTTCACAGGGTAGCAGCGATTTGGGTGAACGCTACTCAAGAAAAGTATTCGTCGGTGGATTACCTCCGGACATAGACGAAGGTAATTGGATAAATAATTGACAAATATTGACTTGTTTAATTATTCAGCAGATGCACATTTTACTTTCTCTAAATGCTCGATAAACACTGAGCAACCATTTAAAACAGGGAGACTACGTTTTAGTTAATTCGCTTAACTTGTATAATTTTTGTTAAACATATAATTAAGAGAATAACTTAGATTTAGAAATTTTATGAATTTACAATTATTTAATTTTTGTTATTTAATTTAATAGAGGAAATTACAGCCAGTTTTCGACGTTTTGGACCTTTGGTGGTCGACTGGCCACATAAAGCTGAAAGCAAATCGTATTTTCCACCAAAAGGTAACTTAACTGATATTTTTAGAAATGCAGTAGAATATTGCCGACTTCTAACATTTTTTTTTAAAAAAATTATTTAGGATACGCATTCTTACTGTTTCAAAACGAGAGTTCGGTTCAAAATTTAATCGACGCTTGCATTCAAGATGATGATAAACTGTATCTATGCGTTTCTAGCCCGACTATCAAAGATAAACCGGTGAGATGAAGCTTTTTTTTTTTTTAATTATTTAAAAATGTGATTGAACTAATTTCTCTTTCCCAATTTTAATGCGACAGGTTCAAATTCGCCCGTGGCGCCTGAGTGACGCTGATTTTGTTTTGGACGGATCGTTAACTTTGGATCCTCGAAAAACTGTTTTCGTAGGTGGAGTCCCCAGACCGCTCAAAGCGGGTGCGTATCACGGTTGAGTTATTTTCGATGAGGATGTTTTAGTGACTTATTTTTATATGCACAGTGGAATTGGCTATGATTATGGATCGTCTGTATGGAGGTGTTTGCTATGCTGGTATCGATACTGATCCCGAGTTAAAGTATCCAAAAGGTGCTGGACGAGTTGCGTTTTCAAATCAACAAAGTTACATCGCAGCTATAAGCGCTCGTTTTGTGCAACTGCAACACGGAGACATCGATAAAAGAGTAATGACATTTTATTTATTTTTAAGAGTTGCAGTATTTATTCCCGATACACTGCTAATGCAATTTAACAAAAAAATCAAAAGAGGTGCGCTAATAATTGAAAAAGCATGGAAAATGAGCTATGTTGGAAAAATAATGAAACTTAAAATTTTAATGGGTTACAAAATGAAGCAAAATAATACTTAGTTATTACCTATTGAAAAGTATGTTTTTGTTTGAATTTGGACTTACAGCACTCCATACCTCTGCTAATAACGTCTGCTTGATTTCTATGGCGAAATTATTGCCGGTCATTCGCGATTTTCTCATTTCTTGTATTATTTTAAATGATTGCAACTTGCAAGCAATTAATCATTAAAATGGCGAGTGTTAATTAATGTTTTACTGTTTTCAAAGGTGGAAGTGAAGCCGTACGTTTTAGATGACCAGTTGTGTGACGAATGTCAAGGCGGACGTTGTGGCGGCAAATTTGCGCCATTCTTCTGCGCTAATGTAACATGCTTGCAGTATTACTGCGAACAGTGTTGGGCGACTATCCATTCGAGAGCCGGACGAGAATTCCACAAGCCGTTGGTCAAAGAAGGTGCTGATCGGCCGAGGACAGTTCCATTTCGATGGTGTTAAAAACAGGTTAGATCGACCTCTGTTGGCAATTCCTTTTTTATTTTTTGCCAAACAACAACTTTATAACTAAAGTTTCTTTAAGTTTCTATAGAAGAATTTTAACTTCAGATATTTCTGATCTATCAGCTTCACTTAGTGAAATCATTATTTTGTCTATCTTTTAATTTCTCTTTACAGTTAGGGATTTTATTTTTTCAAAAACCACATTTTTTTTTTATTACCAATGTCTTTTTAAAAGCCTGATACTTTTAGTTTCATAACGTTTTCAACATTATTGCGGTGGGTGTTTTTTTTTAAAAAAATTTTTGTTTAGAGTTTGGGGCAGTAAACTTTTCCCCCCTTTGTTTTCAAAATATTTTCAACGCTTATCAGTGATAAAATATTTGAATCACTTTAAAAAATTTTTCAACGTTTTCAATGGTTGTTGCACAGCTTTTTTCTAATAATTGCTACGTGGTATTGAGAATACATTGCCTCAAACTTCCTCTGGCTTTAAGCGATTCCTAACATTTATCGGTAATCAAATTTTTAGGATCCGCAATTTCATAATGATTGAGTATTGTTGATATCAAAACAAAAAAGAGATTTGTTAAGAGGATGCAACTGTTAATGTGTGATTGTTAATTCCAATTTTTTTTGTTTTTTTGAAGCTTTTTTACACAAAGTATTTTTAAAGTGAAAGCTGGCTGTAAAAGTTAGACGCCTTCGTTTCGAAGAAAGGCATTCGAGCTTTTTGTTTTTTGTTTTTTGAAAAGGAAGAATATGTACAGGAAAACTTTTCCTGTTTACGTTGAATTAACCGTTGTTCTCGCGCGAAGTTCCTTTTTTTATGATTGTTCTGAGAAATCACTCATTGTTGTGTTGGCCTGCCATATAATATATATATATAAACCGTATATATTTATATTTCTTGATAATAACAAGTTAGTTTTTCAGTGTGTGCACACCAAAGATTTTTCTGTAAATTTTTCTTATCTTAAAAAAAAACTATTTTGTGGACCCCGAAATCAATAAGATTGATTATTAAGGCGTATGTACTGTACATGTTGAATCGTTAATAGCTTGAAATAATTACTTTTTCTATTACTAGAGCTTAACTAAGGCTTTTATCTAAAACTACTACTAATATCTAAAAAAAAATAATTGTTTTTTTTTAATAATTTTACTTTCATCAGAGGTTTTTTTTTTATATCATCCTTCATATTTTTCTCTCCTTAAAGTTTTTCATAGAAAATGTAGTTTCAACGTTGACTACCATTTTTTTTTTTTTTTTTTAAATAAAGAGGGATATGGTATAAATTTGGAATTAACCTGTAAGCAGAGAATTGTTATTAGAAAGAAGTAGATTTTTATTACAATTTGCTAGTTTACGAAAGAAGACGGGAAAAGAAAGTAGTCAAAAGACATGTTCCGAAATAATTGTTACTCTATTTAATCTGTTATATTAGATATATATATTTTTTTTTGTTTGCTTAATTTTTTATTTTATTATTTTAAATGGGAAAAAAAACTATTATTATTATTATGTGTTTAGATTTTGTTGTTTTTATTTTATTTTTTTTTGTTTTTAGTCTAGATTTTGTTCGTAAATTTATTATTTACAAAAGAAAAAAATATTTTTTTTTTTTTGGTATATTGGTCTTAGGGCAAATTGATTGCACAGGGTTAACATAATCCGAATATAATCAAGCTTTTTACCAAGGCTTTACTGAATCCTGATGATAGAAATAACACGGTTATTATCGAATTTATTGTTTTCTTCGTTATTGTTGTTAGAGCGCGAACATGGGGCGCGATGATTTTGGTACAAGCACGGATTAAAACGGAACATTTTAGGCAATAGAAGTTCATTATAGCTGCAAGCGACAGTGATAAATTCTTTTTTTTTTTGTTTTAGTCGGTGAGAACAGTCTAGTCAGAGCTTTTATTGTTTATAAGATGCACTTAGCTGATACATTTTTTCGTTTCGAAAATCGTTTATAAACCTTTTTGAGTTAAAATTTTCCCTTTCTTCTATCTCCCCTGTATAAAGTCTACATTATTAATATTATTATAGAAGTGAGAGCAAAATGCATCAGGCACGCTGCTTCTTTTTTTATGTCGCATTTTTTTTTTTTTTTTTATAATTTTAGTGGTAAAAATTTTAGATTCCGAAGTTTTTGTATTCGGACGTTTTGTAAATGGTACTACTACATGTTTGTTTTACGTTTTCAGATATTTTGTATCTTTACACACTACCCTTGTTAAACATCCCCTCGTATTTTTGTTCGTTAAAGAAAATTTTTTAATGATTCAATTTTTAATAACCGCCAAGTTATTTTTGTAAACTAGATAGTTTTTCATATTATTATTATTATTGAATAAGGGCTTTTTCGTACAATGTGCGCAGATTTTTTGTTTTTTTTTTTGCTTAGAGAGAAAATATTTACAAGTTTTAAGTATTTTTATTGTATAATTAATTATTTTTTTGTTTTTCAATTTTTATTTGTTACCTTTCACTCCCTTTTGTGCTGTAATAAGTATTTAAAAAATTCCTAAGTTTTTTTCATACAGTTCTGAAAATATATTTTGTAATTTAATTTTTTTTTTTCTATTTTTTGAAGTTAATTTTGTTATTTAGCGATAAAGTGAAGTGGCTTTGTTTTTTCATATCTTTTTGGAATGAATCGACTTTTCCTTTAAGATAGATTTTATATTAATTCTTCATATTATTATATATTATATTTTTCTTTTTTGAAAACGTGTACTCCTTCTCTCTATTTCTTCAACTTTTCTTTACCCTCTTCAAGTAACGAATGCAAGTCTTATGCCGTTAGTATTGACAAATTATACACGAGTCACTAATCTTTATTTATATTTATAGCTATTTATCAAAAGAACCTATTTGTAGATTTCATTTTGCAATTAACTAATTTTTGTTATCGGTTAGAGAGAAAATAAGAAATTTTTTTTAAATCAATTTTGTACATTGTAAATGAAGATGTCGTTTTTATTTTTCATAGTTTTTTTTTTTTTTTTTTCTTTGCAAATTTTGTTTGTTTATTTTAAACCGTTATGAAAACTCCCCGATATATTGCTATATAAAAAACGCGTGCAAAAAGACTGTATATTTCTAAACTTATCACTAGGAAGTTCGGAGAGCGCTTTTTAGTCGAGTTGTTAAAAAAAAAATTCGCAAAGTTTGTTCGAAATAAGAAAAAAAAAAAATAGCTATAGTCAAGCTGCAGCAGTTTATAAATACTTTTTCACTTCCTACTTTGAAATTTACGGTAATTCAAAAACAATTTATTGTAATTGAACAAAATAAAAAAAATAATACTTTATTTAAAGAACTTTTTAAAGTGAGTTTACCCCCAAAGCAAATTGAGTTTAATTTTATTTCAAACAAAATTATATTTTTATGTGTGGTGTATCAAATTTATTAGATTAAATTGGACGGAAAAAAAGCGTTTGCCCTCTCTCGTACTGTATTTGGAGTGGAGGGTGAGGGGTGAACACGCTCTCGTTGGTGATAAATGCGGAATGTATGTCGCATTGTCGATTTCAGATACCATGTACGGCAAATTTGCCAACGATATGCTTTACTGGATATTTAGACAAAAGATTCTTTTTTTAAGTATTTTGAAAAATCAATTAATATAATATGATAATAGCGATGTGTTTGCAAATAACATTTTGTCTGAAACGTTATTATTATGTCATAGAAATTGCAGAGGAAATTATTATAATTCGAAGGCTATTTTTTGTATTTATTTCGCTCGGTTAAGTTTTGGTTAAAAGTTAATTAAGATTTTGCTGTAGTATTTTTTTTTTTTGTCTTCTGTTCGATCTGGTTATAAGTTTAGAATCCCTGGCGCTAAAATAATATAGAACATCAGCACTTAATATAGTAATTGGGAGTCAATACTAATTTTTCACACTTTTTATTTGAAAAAAAAGTGCGAAATACTTTTTTTACTGTGATTAGCAAAGCTTCCTAACGCTTATTATAAAGTTTTATTTATTAATAATATTGCTTATTCGTTGCATTTTCTGTTTTTTTTTTTTTTTTTTGTTATTTTTAAAAGATTGAAATTTGATTTAATTCTGATTATTATTATCGTAATCGATTTCTCGATAAATTTTCGTTTCAAACATTGTTGCACTCTTTCCAATATGCTGTCAATATTGTTATTTGTTATAACGAGTTTCGCCACGCATCTATAACACGGCTGGAACTAATTACATATTTTTCCAAACCAATATTTTCGATTTAAAACCGCACATACTTTGTATAGTTGATATAAACTTTTGAAAAAAAAAATTAGAAATTTTTTGTTTTTCCTTTTTTTTTTTATTTTTTTTTTTTAAAAAAATTATTTACTCGCTCTCGCTACACTTTGAAAAGTCCGGCAATCAAGCAGAACGGTAAAAAGATTGCAACAGTCACGCACTAGTAATTACTCACAAACAAAAAATATTTTCTTTGCGATCTCTGTAATAATAAGCACACGTTAATTACGTAACGCAAACGCCCTGTATGATATAGCTTTAGTCTACAATTTGTTTAGAAAATGATCGATTTAGCGACCCTAATTGAATGAGTAAATTTTCAATTAGCGTTACGTAACGAAAGGAATATAATTATTATTCTACTGTATGAAACAACTCAATCCTCCCCTCTCCCCTGTTGTTCGGACGTTCATGTTTTTATAATGTTATATAAGCGTATTATTAATATTATAATAGACTCTCGCGTATTGTACACACTTTATATGTTCAACATTCACAATCGCATAACTTACTCTTTCTAGCTACCTCTTAAGATATTTTATTAATAGAACCAAAACCGCCAAAATATACAGTTGAGGAAACTTTGTCTATTAATAGTTAGTTAACCCCTTTTAACCGACAAAACTACTACTACACTAAACGGAATCCTTTTTCTGCATATCCAATATCTCAGAGATGTCTTTTAAATTTAGTCATTGCAGGGTGTTTTTCATCAAAGAAGATTTACATGATTGTTAATTTAGAGCTTTGCACATAGAGCACTTATTACACTTTTCTTTTTTAATATTTTTTTAAAAATAAGAGAGATAAAAACGAAAAACATTTTTTTTTTGTTACCGGTAATTATTTTAAGATTTTGACGCTGGTATGAAAATATATTTTTAGTCACTTCCATCATTTTGTATTAAGCTGATTGTCGTCAGCCAAACTGCATGTAAGTTAGTTGTGTAATAAAACACTTCAGTCCTTCCAATTTATATATTTAGAAACATCGTAATTTAGAAAAAAAAATATAAGAGATATAGAAAAAATTAACTACAGTACGAAATTTTGAAATTCTTTTTTCTTATTCTTGTCACTATTATCTCAGAAAGAGAAAAAAAAAAACAATTTAATCTTTGTAGTATTTCGTATTACATAATAGGATAAACAGCGTGTCTCCGAGAAATTTATTTTTGGTATTATTTTCGAAACTAACACTAATTTTTTATCTAAACAAATTTTTACAGTTACCTAAAACCAAACTACAGTATTTGTAAACAAACAATAACAAATTGCACTCTTTTTTTTTTTTCATCCGTCAGCTAGTGGGGAAATTGTTTCTGAAAAGTCATTCGACATTATTTTTTTTTTTGTAGGGGCGGTACCTATTAAATAAAAAAATAATAATATCGTCACTTCTAGTGTATAACATATTGGTTAAAATAATACCAATTCGTGTAATGGTTAAACCAGTACCTCTTTCTATATCCCTATTATATACGTGTGGTTATCTATGTGGCAAGATTATACGAATTTGTAAAATTGCTAAAAAAAAAAAAAATACAAAAATTGCATCTAATTTTAGTATCTGTTTGGACCGATCGCGATAATCTACTTTGAAAGAATCTGATGATCGTTATCGCTTTTTATCTTCCACATCCTCCCCCTCCCCTAAATAATAATCACATAAGAATATTATTCTCTTTCCTATTTAACTGCGATTTCAAAATGATAGATTAATTGTTAAAAAGGTTTTTCTCACTGTTAATACATTTTTTGTACTATGGTCAGCATCTGTTATTAGTGTCAACTTTACGTAGTTTACGCTTGAAAAAAAAAAATAAAGTTGTACACTTAATGATTTTTAGAAACGGGGTAGGAGAATCAGTCATTAACAGCTGTGGAAAAAAGTAATTCATGGCATTTTCTTCTGCGTGCGCGTGGATATTAAAGCGGGGAGGGTACGGGGGGTGTTTGCGAGTCATATACCATTCAAATTATTGCTTTGAAGTTGCCAGTGGTGGAAATGTTTTTTATTTCCTCTTCTAGTATAATAATGGCAGACAATATTTTATCAAAATTGGACATCTCTGCTTTTTACGTGGGGTTATCATAGACACTTTAATGAGATTCGATCTGCTAGTTTGTATAAAGTCAGATTTGAAAGGTGTGAATATTTTGGGAATTTATTTTTCTTACGAGCATGCAAAGCTGCTTTTGACAAAACCGTATGTACAGTTTTTTGAAGACAAAAAAAAATTCTTTTTTCTCGCTCTTTCCTTGTTATAAATGTATCCATAACTTAATTCGTTTGTATTTTGAACATAACTATTTTTGTTATAATGAAGAAAAAAAAAAAATCTTTGAAATAGGGCTTTCTCTCAAAACTACTACCGTAGAAGATGGTTAAAAAATACCGGTGACATAAAAATCCCTTTCTCCTCCTACTCTCTCGGTTTATCCCTTTTTATCATATCCCCCTCCCCACTCCTTCCGATAGACACAACTATACATTTCCAAAAATTCTATTTGAAGCGTATATTAACAATTCTATATTCTATAATCTTTAAATACGGTACGTATAGTTACACGACACTACAATTATTATATCCTTCTAATAAAATATTGACGTGTCTCTTTCTTAGACATTTTTATAATATTTCTATTTTGACGTTTTTAAAAAGTGAACATTTTTTGATTGTAGGCAAATAAACCGAGAAAAAAAAAAACAAGTTTTCATCTATTTATTGTATTCAATAATAACAATCTAATATGCCGACTGCTCATATACACTAAATGTCAATTTTCTCCTCCTCCCCCCCCCTCGTTTCAATCGGACAATTAGCGACAAAACAGGTTGTTGTTTCATCTTATAAAATACAAATAAAACGAGTTTAGCGCGAAAAAAAAAATACAAACACAACAAATAGGGTTTAGACGAGAGAAATCGTTGTGCTAATTTGGACGTGTGTGCAATATCTGTAAATTAAATTTCACATTTTTGTTACTAAAATTTTTTTTTTAAAGAAAAAAAAATAGTTATTTAACCTGAGCATTTTTCAATTATATTAGTGCGTACCTGTAGCGAGTTATTTGAAAATATTTCCGTTGTTTTTTTAAATTTTTTTACGTTTTTTAATTGGAATGGTTGTGGATGGGGCTTAAAATATATCGGCATCATCAATAAACAAAGCTAAAGACTATATTGGGTCTTTACTAATGGAAAATATCTTAAGTTTTTTATAGCTAACTATAAAAAGTGCTTTTACAACTTTTGCGGAAGTTGTATGCATTAATTAATATGAAGAACTTTGCAAGTGCCCTGTGATAATTAACCAACCGTTAACTGGACTTGCAAAATTAGCTAAAGACATTTTGTGAGCTCGATAAAAAAAAAAAATATTGATGATAGATAATAAAATCTTTGGCAGTAGAAAATGATGTTTATCAGAGGAGGTTTTATACAATTTTATTTACTAGAACATTTTTCTAAAATTTAGGTAAAAATTGTCTACAACTTTTTTACTTACGGTATATTTGTACAGTGTGAACGTTAAACATTTTATCAGTCTCATGTCCTAAGGTTAAAACTGTTAGAAATTTTAATTAAATTTTGAAAATTAAAATTTTAATCAAATTTTAAAAAAATCAAATTTTCTTTGTTTTTTTGGGGAAAATTAAATTCATAACACACGATTTAAATTTAATTTAATTAGAACATGAGATTGGTAGTTATTTTCTATTATCTGTTTAACTTTTTCCTGAAAAATGGCATCGTTAAGCTTCATAGTTGTTTTTTTTTTTTAATAAATTCCACGCGAAACTTGATAGGAATGAAGAAATGAAAAAGGGATATTGGAAGGGGTTCGCATAAACAATTGTAGTTATTATTAATATCGCAACTACCATTTAACAAAAAATGCACCGATTTCGCTTGATAAAATTCATGCAAAAAAAAAAAAAAGTAAATAGGATAAACAGTTGACTAAACCGAACTATGATGTAGGTGTGCTGTTGATTCGTTGTTTTTTCTAAAAATTTCTAGTTTTTGTGATCAACTATTATTATAAATATTCTTTCCTACGTTGACTAAAAAAAAGCATTTATTTCGTTTTCACTCTCGCTTAATATTTCACATTTATATCAATTTTTCTCCCCCCTCCCCCACCCTTTCCCGTTCAGCGCTATAATCTATTTTTTACTCCCGAATTAATTCTTTCTTATATTAATACAAATTTGTCGAGTCAGTATTAATGTTACTTAGTCAACCGCATAATCCGGATGTGTCTGCGTTTCTTTTTTTTTTAAATCAAGTTGTTTGCTTTTTTTTTTTCGGTAATTCACAGAGATTTATTTTTATCTAATTTTTTTTTTATTGGATTTTCATATTATTCGTTCTTTCGTAAAATTTTCTATTCAATTTGTTATATTAGATTTTGAATGATTTATTTTTAATTTTTCTTAATTTTTTTTTTTTTAAAAAAAAGACAAAAAAAAAAAAGTTTGGCTTGTTTTGGATACCAATTTTTTCGTTTTTGTATCTACTGTTACTAAAAAAACATTTAAAGAGTTATTATTAACTACTTTTATGATATCCTCGATTATATTACATGTAAATCTTAATACTTTTTTGCCACTTTTCGAATTATTTTTGAAACACCAGATTTTTACACCCCGTTTTTGCAGCCAACCACATTATTATAATCTTTAAAACCGTTTTTTAAAAAAAAAATTTAAAAAAAAAAGATTTTTTTTCTTCTCCTTTTTAATAAATAATTTGTAGTCGGTTGTTATAACCCTTAGGATGAACTTTTGTATACGGAATTTGTGCTATATCCGAGCGGGAAAGCAGAACGAGAAAGAGAGGGAAAGGGATTCACTTTTTTTTTCACATAAAATTTCAAAACTTAATACGATCTTTTCTTACCTTTTAAACTAGGTGTTTGAGATCTATTAAGCCGATGAGGGCGTGTTATTGTGTTATACATTTACTGACGATACCAATTTGTAATGTGATCGTCTCTAGTATGACTGATTGTATGATTTATCTGAGAACGTGTGTTCATTACAAACTAAGAAAAATATTTAAAAAAAAATAAATAAAAAAAAAAGAAAAATAGTCCCGCTCGGATTTTGACTTTTTATAAAGCGGGGATGTTTTTCTTAGAGCCAATTTTTTTGTTGGATGATATTAACACCAGAGTTTCTATGTTTTTTATAAGTCATTGATACATAAGCACTTATTTCTAAATAATTTCGTTTTACTTGTAAATTTACAAGATTGTTTGTAACCAGTTTGCAAAGTGGTAAATTTATTTAAATTAATGTTGTTTGTGTCATTTATTTCGATTCACAAAATT
>JAQGAZ010003386.1:0-11971 GCA_034692225.1 Polydesmus complanatus
AAAAAAAAAACAATAATAAATACACGTTGGGGGATACCTATGTGTGTGTATGTGTACACTGCATGCAGGCAAGTACGGAAGTTGATGAAATGGAATTAATGCAAGCGCGATTAGTCTCGGCCATTACAAGCTGTGGGCACGATCGAACCGCGCATGCGTCCTACATGACGAAGAATAGATCACTTTTTTTTTCTCCACCGTCGAGGTTTTTCGTTTTCTTTATAGGTAATTTTTTTTTTTAGAGTTATACTTTACTCGAAGTTGCGTTGCGTTACGGGTGAACGACCGTCGTCGCGTAAGTTCGAAAACGTGAAAGTAATGGAGCTCCACTCTCCAGCCCCCAGATTTTTCATTCGATTTCTAAAGAATGAAAGAGAGAGTGTGAGAGAAAAGAAAGAGAGAGAGAGAGAGAGTAGAAAAAAATGTTCAACTTTCATTTTTTGAGATGAATAAAACTTTTCCCATTTTTTTTTTTCGTTATTATTATTATTTAAAGATTTTTATTATAAACTGACCTTTTCGTTAAGAAAGATAAGGGTTAGATTTCTAGTTGATAAAAAATGAGAAGAAACGTTTGAATGGAAAACTTTGGATCAAGTTCAAGTTGGGGAAAAAAACAATGCAGTTAACATCAAGTAGAACAAGAAAAATTCTTAAACCACTCTTGGCACTTGAAGATTCATTTTTTTAAATTTAGTTTTAACATTGAGGACTACCAAAATAAAAGAGATTCTCATAAAGTTTTATTCTTGTTCTACTAATACATGGTGTTGGTAAAAAAAACGTACCCAACTGAATGAGTGTTGGGTACTTTTAATAATGTAAATATTTTAACGATACATGCAAAAACTTTAAACACTTTCATTTAATTTTAATTGTTTTATTCTGTGTGTAAAATATCCTCTTCGGGCCTCAACAACACTCACTATACCCCATGCATACTACACCAGCTTCATCGAATTTGTTCCTGGATGACGCATCTGCTGCATGTTGACTTCTATATTTCGTTCTTTTGGCTTGAAAACCTTTTCTTACATCACACCCCATAGTTTGTAATCTAACCCATTTTAATGTGGTATTTCGGCGATACCGGCGTGAGAAGAACTCGATGAAGCTGTTGTGTAGTATGCAGGGAGCACAGTGAGTGGGTATAATGCTCGTGTTGAGATCGGAAGAGGTTATTTTAAACGCAGAATAGAACAATTAAATGTTAAAAAAAATTCTTAAAGAAAAGTTTTATCATGTATCATTCAAATATTTTACATTATTAAAAGGTTGTAACCAGTTAAAAGAGTAAATTAAATATTCATATAAAGCTGCAATGACGTCAGAATGAAGAATTTTTATTAAAAAATACGAGCGTAACTTTCTTTACTTTTTACGGCATAAGAAATGGAGTTAAGCGTAAGAACGAGAAAAAAGCCTAACCGCAAGTTCTCTAAGTTTATTTAATATTGTAAATTAAATGTGAAAATTAAATTTACCATTTGAAGATGCTGCAATATGAATGAAATAAAATTCATGAAAATATTATAAATGTATAAAAAGCGGATTAAACGTTTATGAAAAAGAAAATTTGAACTGAAACGACGCTTTGAATTTAATAAGCTTACTGCAGGTGTAGTAAACGATTTTTTGGGTTTGACGATTGCTCGCGCTGTACTTTTACTCGAAAATCAATAGATGGTAGCGTAAACAACCTTTCCGAGTCTTTTTCTTATAGGTGAAAATAAGCTAGTTGAAGAATGATTCGAAGTCTGGTTTAATAATTTATTTATATCGAAAAGTCTTATCGTTTCTAAACTGATGTGTGGCGAAGAAGGCTTGACGTTTACAAAGACTATTTACATGTATCCTGCTACCAATTTTATTGTCGAAGAACCGTATACCGGCTTTGATGAAATATTACATTTCATCAATGGAAAGGAATTTTATTAATTGTGCACATTGTGTGTAAAACGGTTGTCGCGTATAACGCGCATTTATTTAACGCTTGAATGCATTATTTTGACGACATGCATGAAACGAATGACCAATTCTCTCGTCGCGGCTTTCATCACGTCAAACGTATTGACTTTCGTTCGAATTCATTTTATAAAATTTCAGATTTTTTACAAGTTAATATTATTTATTTTAAAACGTGTGACGAATAATGAAAGCTAATAAAGTAAGAGTAATCAATGTATTATAATTTTGGTTAAAATTGGGCGGTATTTTTTTTTTTTTTAAAAAGTTGTATTGTCACGTTGGTTAATTTCGCACTTTTATACGCTGATTAAGAGTAGGAAATTTTAATTTAAGTTTTTAAATTAAATTTTAGTTTCGTAGAAAGGAAAAATATAAATAGTTATCATTCGTTCTACCGAATTATTGTCGTGAATATAACTTAATCGAAAATTGGTGGCGGAAAATTTAAGCGAAAATTACGAACAAAATTATAATGTTCACACGAGTAAAAAAAAAAAAAGTTGAGCAAAATTAATTGAAAAAAGAAATTATTAATTAAGTTTTAAAATATTGTGATTTTTCCTTCTTCTCCGTCAAGGGTTTGAAACGGAAGTTGTACTATTATTATTTTTGCACAGTGTCAATTTCGAGCTTAGCACTTTGAAATTTTACGCTTTGCTATTAATTGCTCGCTCTAATTAACCGCCGATTGTTAATTTAAACGCCGCGCTTTTATTTCTATTTGTTGTAAGGTGCAATTCATCGCGTTTAAATAGCGTAGGAAATGTGTAAATATTTTCTCTCGGAAAAAGAGTTATGGCAGGATCCTTCACACTTGATTACAAAACACAATCATTATTCAAAAAATAATAATAATAATACTTTTAATTTGACAATTTAGAAAATTTATTTTTCAAGATTTGTGTTTATTGTTCAACGAAATTTACTGTGGAAATTAATACTGCATTATAAATTGCAGAAATTAATTAGCTTTTGGTGGATCTAATTTTAATTACTCTAATTCTCGTTTTACCATGTGAATAATCTCGGTTAATTAGAGGTGCAAAAGGTTCAAAATTAAAAGGCATTTTAAGATCTATAATTTTAAAATCCTGCTAACTTTTAACACTTAAAAGTCTAGAAAATCTTTAAAATTTCGAATTTTTGGAAATCTCTTTAAAATTTCTGAAATTTTCTCAAATTCGAATGAAAACTTTCAAATTCGAATTTCCGAAAATCTTTAAATTATTGTTGAAATAATTATTAACATTGAGTTTTTTTTTTTTTTTTGATAAATTTTTATCTTCAAATTTATGAAAATTTATTATATGGAACACAATTTTTTGAGGAAAATCATCCTCAAACACTCGAAAGATTCGAAACGATTTTTATTGCCGTATTTTATTTCGCTTGAACATGTGTTTTTGACCAGTGTGTTTGTGTTTGAATAGGGCGGAATGTGTATAATAAATCTAGGGTAATCGTATTGATTTTTGGCTGTTTTATGAACGTGCGCTATCCAAAAATAAAAGAGGGAGACAAATATTTACGCAGCACCGTGTAGATTGCTTATCCAAATATAATAACAACACCGAGCATAAAAAGTTATTGTACATGTGATTCACGTTGAATGCGTTCGGTGTTAACCCATTAATAGACTCTTACCTGCCCACCCCCACCCATTACCTCCTCCCCTACCCCCCCCCCCCCTCTCTCTTTCTTGTTTTGAGAGTGTGTTTGGTTGGTTGCGTTTGAAAATTGTCCGAGACAGGAAACCGTCGTCTCATAAAATCAAAGGAAAAGTGTGCATAGGAGTCAGTCGGTTCAAGCGCATTGCAAAAGAGAACTAAGGATGGATAATATAAGGTTAAGGTGGCGGGGGAGATGACTGGGGGGGGGGGGGGGTTGCGTGTAAATAAACTTTTGGGTTTGGGTGGAGAAAAGCAGCAGTCTCGGAGACAGCTGCAACTCTCTCTCTCTCTCCTTCGATGTTTTCAGACTCGGGGAACACACTCATCCGTGTTGAAGAGGGCGTGGAGAAGGTTAAGTGGGCGTGGTTTACGGTTCAAAACACTTGGCCAAGCTTTGCACTTCCAAATAATTCACTTATTCATTAGGATTTTTAATGGCTCGAGAATTTATAATTCATTAAGAAGTTGATTTTGTTTTGAGAGGTCGGGGAGAGGGGGTGTTCGCCCGTTATAAGTGGAATTTAAGTGATTTTCAGGAGAAAACTTAATATTTCTTTAAATTCGAAATTAATATCAATAACCTAAACAAAAATCTGAATACGAAATAGTACGGTAAATAAACTCCCAACGAAAAATAAATTTCTTAATCAAAAAGATCAATATAAAAGAAAAGTTCATTATTATAAACAAAAATCGCTACCGATACTAAAAACAAAAATCACATTTAAAAACAAAAATTACAATTAAAAACAAAAATCACAATTAAAAACAAAAATCACCATCAAAAACAAAAATCACATTTAAAAACAAAAATCACAATTAAAAACAAAAATCACATTTAAAAACAAAAATCACATTTAAAAACAAATATCTCTACTTGAGACATAAGCCCATGCTAAAGGCAGAAATCACCATTAAATAGAACATTCAACATTAAAATTTCTATTGGGAGAAACATTTTTTCCTTGGGACATCAAAATTTACTGTTAAAACAAACAAACACTTAACTAAATTGAAAATAAAAGCAACCATAAATTCTTAAAGGAGGATGAAAAATTTCTACGAAAACGAGAGAAAACAAATCCCTAGTCAAATTGAAAATACAGTGCATGAACTGTCCTGTAATCCCTATAAATGACGAACACAGAGAATTCACGAAGCCAAAAATCTCTTAAGAAACAATAAAAAAAGTCTTTTCCGTTTAAAACAACAGCTTTAAAATAGGGGAAAATCTTATAAATTTTAAAAAAAAAATCTATATACATGTACAGTATAAAAATAATACAAAAAATTGTTATTGTTAACATGCCCATTTAATAAGCTAAAGAGTTGGGGTTGATACGAGGTTTTGCCCTACATCGAGAATCGAGTCAGTTATGTTATTGTTGTCGAGAATTATTTATCATTAATGCTTCGTGTCATCAAAAGTTGACATTTTATGTTTTACGAGATTATTTAAGTTATTTATGTGTTGTAACGAATTTTGTTTTTGAACATTTTGTTGCTCTCGAAATAACATAACTGTTTTTTTATCCCCCCCCCCCCTTCTATTTCTTTTATTTGTTTAAACATTTTTATCGCTTTCATCGGTAGATATAAACATCAAACCAAATTGCACGTACAACACGTGTGTACATGTACACTGTACTGGGAAATGAGATTATCATTCCGTAATTTAAATACGGAAATTTCGGTACATAAATGTATTTTTAAAAAGGGGTTTGTTTGAAGTTTTTTCCGCTTCAATATCTCTAATATTATATAGAATTAAAATACATTTTTTGGTTGACGCCGGTAATATAAATATCCTACAAATAAAATTCTATTTTTAATCATAAATTTGTTGCGGGGTTAATTCAATTTGCTGTAACATGTTTGGTGACACATTTTCTACCGTTGAATGTTGGCCACCTCCGCGCCAAATCGATCACGGGGCGATTCATTACGATTATTACGTAACTGTTTGCGACGATGAACGTTAATAATATTTTTATTATAGCGAAGGAATGTAATGTAAATAATCGTAATTACATGTTTGGAATTTAATTGAGATGAGGAAAGCTGGCGTGTGGTATACACTCGGCCTTGTCTCTTTGGATTTATACAAAGCTTAGGAAATGGTTTCAATGCAACACCAAAAAATTAATCAATGGAACAGGGGCGTGTTTTTTTTATATATATTTGATTGGAAAAGTTAATTAAGTTTAACAAAGCTCTATATGTATAGTTAAACCCCCGGTATATTGCGTTAATTATCTAGATTACTTTTACTTCCAACCGTCTTGTTCCACCCCTTTCTCGTCAATGTCAATGCGGCGCAGTAATAATTATTTATCATTATTAAGTATACGTGAAAAAAGCTGCTACTAAAATTAAGCGCAAATTACGTGCTAAAATAAAACTCAAACACGCGCATTAACCGAAATTTATAAAACTATTTTAGTTTTGCTTTGGTTTGAATTTCGTTTTTTAAAATACCGGTATTTATAATAATAATTTGAATGCAGTAATTATTTTGGGAATTTGTATTAAGCTTACATAAAAAAAGAATTTAGAAAACCAAAATGAATAGGAAATACAATATTGTTTGTTATTACAATTATTATTATTGATTAATACGGAATAATACCGTACTTCTATTATTTCAAACCGTTTACAATACATGTACAGGATTGCTTAAATAATTAAAAAAAAAAAAAAAAATGTCAGAAATTTCGCTAAACAGATACCGGTAACGATTTTTTTTTTAATAAAAAAAAAAATAGTGATTCATTTCTGAAAATAATTTTGATATGATCAGCATTTTACAACTTAATTGATTTATTATTATTGTGTAACGATAGGTATCCCGCACAACAGAGGGGGGGGGGGGGGGATCCAACACGCATTCCATTTGAAGTTTACCTATTTTAGTCGAACTATTAGCCAGTTATTTAAAAATCAATCATTAAAATTTTGCATCATAGATAATTATTGTTATAGTTAAAAATTATTTACGTAATAAAATGTATAATAATTTCACCTTAAAGTTACACCTACGCATACGTCACCCACGTCTCATACCGCCTGTTATCTAAATTACGAGTAACGAGATAAAACTCTATCGAACATTTAAATGTGTTACTATCCAAATATGCAGATTAATTAAATAAATTGCCGTATTATCCGGCACATGATTATTGAAGGTTTACAAATGGACCTTGTGGGTAAAATTAAATTTTCCTATACAATAGACATTCACAGTATTATCACGGATTGTATTTCGGTGATGGCAAAATATTATTCCGAGCGTGAAGTGTATTTCATTTTATCGGATCTAATGCGTTCGTGTGTGTGACTAAATTGATCGATAATGTTTATTGGTTAGGTGGGTGGTGTTGTTGGTAGGGGCAGGAGGCAGGGGGGCGATGGACAAGGGGTATAGTCGCCGCGGTTGCTCTGGTTACCACCGTGTACACATTGAACGGTTTGGGTTGACTACTTGCGTGACGTCGCTTTTAATCCTACGTTATACGTTTATTATTTGAGCACTTAACGTTTTACTTTTAAATAAAAATTTTTGTCTATTCATTTCCCCTGCAGCAGCAGCCCAGGGATGAAAAGTGCGAGGCGCTCGAGTGATTTGTTTTATCTAAAGAGCTGACGACATTCACACTCTTAAGATTACAAATTGTGCTTTTAATTGGAGGAGGGTTTTTTTTTTGTTTTTAAATGTGCGTAGGTGACCAATTTGTTTAATGAGCCAATTTCGATTCGAAAATGATGTCATATTCTTTTTCTCTCACTTCCACCGTCAATTTAAAATCAAAATCTCGTAAATCAATTTTTTAGAGTGACAAACGCGCGAGATAAGAATTAAAATGCTTGTTTCCTTTTGAATGTTTTTATTACGCCGGTTACATGTGTTAACCTTGTGTCGGCGAATGAATTTTAATTAAAGAGTTAAGCCCGTGTTAAAAATATGGGGATTTTTGAAGTTGCAATATTGGAGCAAGCGGTTTCTCATACAACGAGATGTACTTTATTAAGCTCTCGCTAGATGTCGCTAGGCCACGTCTTCATGTTTTCCGCATTTACTTTTACCTTTTACCTGATTGGCTTTTGAACTCGTGACGTAGGGTCTAGTCCAAAAAAATATTGCAAGTTTTTTGGGGGGAGAATTTTCCTGAATCCAAAAATAAATACAAAAAAATTAGTAAAGAATTTCTGTCTTGATATAATAATTTAAATTGCAGTATCTTGTTATTTTAATAACAAATAAATTAAATTTTGTATGACATTGTAAGCCATTATTTTTTTTTTTTGATTGAAATGTTGTTTAAACTAAGTAGAAAAGTATGTACTTGAACGAGTTTTTATCTTTTTGTTTTTCTGTAGTTGAAAGAGAACCTTCCTAATCTAATCTACATTCTGTATTGTACTGTTATTGGGAATTGTACTTAACAGTATCAATTCCTGTAATTATTAATTTTCTCGCTCTCGATAAACTTTCAAGATATATAAAATTCTTTACATTTTTTAAATATTTATTTTTATAAAAAAAAATTTTGACGGTGAACTATGTATCGAAAGTGTGTTTATTATTAATTTCGAAGCAAAATAATAATTGGGGGAATTCGAAGTTTCGCGGGGGAAAGGTTTGCGCATGCGCGTGACGTCGTCAGTTATTGTCGTCATCCGATGGCGCACTCTAGCGGAAATAAATGACATAAAAAAGTTCCGTGTGTTGAATGTGCGGCGATTGGCAAAAGTACAAAGGCGAACGAGCGAAACGAACGAACGAACAAGACTCAGCTCGAAAACTTTTTATTTTCGTTGTGTTGTTTTTTTTTGACGGGAATCGAGGAAAGAGTTCGCGGCATGGTAACGGAACGCTTCGGTCAACCTTCTCTCAATGGATTATCCGCCGTCAATCCAATATTCTAATTCAACTATGCCGCCGTAAAGTACGTAGAATTTTAAGTTAATTAAGAAATTTGTTTTTAATGGCAAAAAGGGTAAAGACCCGCCGATAGGTGTGCGTCATTTTTATCGGCCGGCGCACCCACACTCATCGCGGCATGTTTCGATTTCTCTCTCTCTCCCTGTCTCTCTGCGATTTAAAAACGTTAATTCTCTGAAGCGAAGAAAGTTGCCGGGTAAAAAAAAATATCATATTTACGTTTTATTAAAAATACAAATAGTTACCGGATCTATTTCATACACACACACCTCGAAGTGTAGAGGTAGGTTGAATTTCACTTCCTACGAACTTTAATCCAAGTTGGCTCGGCTCGACCTTGAAATCGTAATCGTCAGTTTCGGCCAAGTAGGTTTCGGCAAAGTAGGCGCGAGCGCCAAAAGAAGGAATTAAGGTCAGCGTAACTAGGCCAATCTCCCAGCTGATTTCCAACGAGCGCCGCGAGCCAACTTAAATTTCTCTCACCTGTGTTTTTTTTTGTTGTTGTTGCTGTTCCTATCTGTACATATCAAGTAGCGCGAAGTCAAATGTTTTACCGAGCGAGAAGACAACATTATTGTTTTGTTTATTTTTTCCAACGACTTGTTTATTGTTTAGATATAATTCTTTTTATTTTTTTTTGTGTACATTTTGAAAAGATGAATAATGGTTTTAATCATAGACACAACAAAAATAATGGGGAGAGGAGGAAAACGTGGCAAAAAAAATGATTCATTCTCAATTCCAATTTTAAGTTAATATTGATCGCGCGGGAATTATGATAATAATTTTTGAGGAATAAAAATGTGAGATTATTAATTGCGATTAGGGGTTGGTCGTTGACATTATGCACTCATTTCTCCCTAGTTTAATTGGGGATAATGCGATGCAACATTTTGAGTGTGTATCATGTAGAGAGGCAAATGTTGTCTCAGATTGTCATCTGCTGATGGTTTTTTTTTTTACGTTGTTGTTGTTGGGTATAATAATTATTCCCATTGTTTCTGCATGGCTGCTGTATTATTTTCTCTGAAAGTGAAATTTTTCGTGTGTGTGTGAGGGCAGGGGGTTTGGTAGAATAATATTACTTAATGCTAAGCAACCAAAACAAACATCTTACTTTCTCGGTACCTGTGTGTGTGGGAACACAAAAATTCCCTATCGTAAAATTAAAAAAAAAGTAATGCTGTTCTTATCGTTTTCGATGCGTGGAAGATTAGATAAATATCGAGAATGTTAGGAAACCAAAGTTTGGAAGTTAAAATGAAATTAGGAAAAAAAGAACAACGAAAAATAATTATTATTAATAAAAATCAAAAATTTTGGAACGAAATCGAAAAATTATTAAAAATTAAAATTTGGAACGAAATCGAAAAATTATTAAAAATTAAAATTTGGAACGAAATCGAGAAAAATTAAAATTTGGAAGGAAATCCAAAAAAATTAAAATTTGGAACGCAATCCGAAAACAATTAATAAAAATTAAAATTTAGAACTAAATCGGAAAAATTAATAAAAAATTAAAATTGGAACGGAAATCAAAAAATTAATTAAATTAATTTATGACGGAAAATTGTGGTAAGTGCAATAGCGAAATTTTAAAAACATACAGTACATGTATTCAATTGGAAAGAAATTAAAAATTAGTAAGTAATAATTTCAGACTAGAAGTAAATTTAATTTATAAAAAAAAAAAATTATAATTGTTATTGATCATAAATTGATTTTTTTAAAAAAAATAATATTGGAAATTTTTAAATATGTTGTCGAAAAATATGAACGAAAGAAAACAAATTTTTATAAGGAGAAAATAATCGATATTATTTTGATTATGGATATTATGACGATTTTAATCTGATTGATGTGAGTAATAATGAGGAAGTTGGTGACGTAACAGGTGACACAGGATAAGCATAGTAATATTATTATGAGGAATTGGTTTTTGCGATAGAGATGAAAAGTCGGAAACTAGGTTTATGTAACAGGAACCGAACTTTAATCATTCCGGTTTTTTTCCCTACCCCCTTTTCCTTCTCTTTTCTTACAAAGCGGAAACGTGATTAATTTCACATTTACTGACGTCAAAACTTTCTCTAAATATTAAAATATCAGCGTATTATTATTACAGCATTATGCTCTCTGAACGATAAATCGAGGTATAGAAACTTCAATAATTATTTGTTTAAACGATAGATCGAGGTTTAATTTTTTTTTTTTTTGCTTTAATTTAAGTAATAAATGAACTTTTTTCAATTAAGTTCTTATTTAATTAGAACATATTTAGCACCTTTAATAGCGTGAAAACTTCTTGTTTTTTTATGTACAGTACTTTTTTTTATTGTTATTATTTTGAAAATGATTAATTCGCCGATTAATCAGTTTCTCAACTTTTCAACACCTTTTTTTACTTCTTAAATAAAAGAACAGGAAAATAAAAATAATCATAAAAAAAAAAAAAGTCGACAACTTAATTTTCTTTACTCGATTCATTCGAGTTAATTGCGTGACGTCAGCTCGCACCTACCTCACTCCCCCCCCCCCCCCCTACCTTTCCCTTGGAAAAGTCGTAACCACCCACGTCTCTATCATTATTATCTTCTCCATTTGGTCGATCGATGGTAATCATCACTACCGAGTCAACAAACAAGTTTAATTGTGAAATTTCGCGCCAAATAAACGAACGATCGAGGTATAATTTTTTTTTGGGGGGGAGTTGATTTTCAGGTCAACGAAAAACGATTTATTTGTTTAAAAGAAAAAAAAAATTAATTTTATTTTTTTTTACGAGTGGAAATAGAAATTATTCGTCGGCGTTAAAAAAAAAATAGGTTAGTACAAATTTGGTACTCTGGTTTTGACAACGACCGAAATGAATTCAGTTTACGAGTGGTGTGCGCGGGTGACGTTAAATTAGCCACCTGGCGAATGGGGGGGACCGGGAGCAACAGGTGGCATTGAATTTAGATTAGAAAGATAGCAGACGGTGTTTCCTACAAACCCAGTTAGAACTATAATAGTAATTAGAATTTTTTTTCATTAATTAAAAAAGTGAAAGTTTGTAACTAAACAAATTTAATTATTGAATTAGTCGTTTTTTTTAATTTACTAATATTTTTCTGGTCATCCCGAAGGTCTAATGGTATTAAAATCTAGTTCTAAACTATGTTGTGGGTACCAAAAATAGAATAAAAGGTGGATTATTGGGCTCTCGTATTAATCAATGGGAAAGAGATTTTAATGGATTTAGAAATTCCAATAAATTTTGATAACCCAAAAATTTGAAAATTCGCGTTAATTGAGGGTTAAAATTTTCTTAAAGGTTGCAATGAAATTAATCTTAAAAAAATTATTGTGAAGCGTAGGGAGGGGGGGGGGGGGGGGGGGGGGGGGGGAA